>JAQFVV010014402.1:35000-37923 GCA_028023455.1 Epiperipatus broadwayi
ATTATTAAGTATTAGAAAAGAGGACGCCGGTTATGAATATGCTTACGGCGATTCTTATTTAATTATTGGTCATTCTATAAATAGATATTTTATTTTACAGATATAAAATATATATAAAGATTCGTAATTTTATATTGCTGTTTACATTTAAAAGAGGGGAAAAAATGATGGAACATATTTAGACCTACAGTTGGGCAGAGACGGATATTAAATAGAGCCTTCGGGAATTTAGTCTTTTTTATTTCTATTTGAATGCTTAAAATTTAATTGTCTAAAGACGTTACCATTGGTCCATACGATTTATAAATAGGAAGCTAAACTTCGAATTTAAAGAATGACTAGACAGCCTCGAAAAATAAAGGTGATCAAATGAATGAGACAAGCTTGGACCTCTACAGTATAACTTTTAAAAGTCCGAAAAATTTATTATATTTATCTTTAGACAAGATTTAAGGTAAAATATTTATAAATATTATCATTTTATATAAAATTATTTAAAAATGAATGATTTATTAGTAAAAAATAAGTACTAATAAAGATTTATTTCTTTTGTGATTACAATAAATATAAAAATCGTAACAATAGAAATATATTTTTTTTTTCCAAAACGAAAATACAATAAATGAGAAATAAAAGAGAAAAATAGAAGAAAGTGAAAAAAAGAAAAAGATTATCAGTTGTAATAATACCAGTATAAATTAAATACAAAACATAAAAAAGCTTCAAGTGAAGAAGAAATCTTTTTATTTAAATTAATTGTAAAAAAAAAAAAGTTTGAATAGAAGAATATTAAATGATTTATATCCTCCAATTTTTCACACGGAAATGTGAGATAGTATTACACTATTATTACAAATACACTTACTATAATAAAATTTGGAATGTTTTTCCAAATATTTAATAAATAAACATCATACACTGACAAAACAACCCAAATATTATTTTGAACCACAATAATCATCTTAAAATTAATTATTAATTTAAAAGAAATTTTAATAAAACAAATCCTAGAAATCGTTTATATATTATTTACAGATTAATTTTATCATTATTAGTTATAATTTTTTTATTTCGATAAAAGGCCGTTGAATGTCTTTTTTATATAATGTTTTAATAATTTTTTTTTTAATTTGCGATTTTTTTTAAATAATAATTTTATTGATTTTATAGATCCAATGATTTTTTTTTTTGTTTCAAGTTATTCAGGGCATTTATTTTATATATGTTTAATTATTAATATTAAACAAATTATTCAGGTTTATTTTCTGTTTCTTTTTTAAATTTTATTTATTAATAAAAACAATATATAACTAATGTAACCATATGCTTTAGGAGAAAATAAAAAACAAATCATAAATTGTTTTTTAAATAAAAAACAGATTGCATTTATTTATTTCATTAAAATTATAATCTTTATAACATTTATTACAAAACATATTGCAGTTTAATTAAATTACTTTAATACAAGTAATTGTGATAATTTTCGCAAAAATTAATTTTTTAAAAGTAAATCAGCTTTAGGTTTTAAAATTCATAAAACTGTATTCAGTTTATATTAATGTTGCATTTTTAAATTATATTTTTCACTGGCGCAATTATTGTTTATTAATGAAAATACTCAGTGGGTGTGTAAGATTTGGGAAACATAAACAGAACTCTTCTCATTTATGTTGGCAGGACTCATGATTTTTGTACCATCCTTTGATCTTTTCATAAATGACATCATTTTCAATAAATGAAACTTCATCAAATAATTTACTTATATTTATATTTTAATTCCAGTGACTGGAAATAAACAAAATGTTTTTTTTAAGATTCAGCTTCAGAGGAATTTCTCACAGAAGGATCTATTCATATAATTCTACTTACACATAAAAGTTGCTCCAGTTATTAGATAATCAATACAAGTTTGATAATATTTATGAATTGCATCTTTAAATATATTCTATCAATGTTTATGTCTTGTTGTTTAAATGTAAATTTATATTTTTAGTATTTATAAATAAAAACATTTGATTTTTTGTTCAATGAATTATACTTTCCATTCTTTAAAATGCATGGAAACTTTACACATAAAAATTTTTTGTTACTCAATGTTTGAATTATGTGTATGAATTAAAAAAAACATATTCAAAGCCATAAAACATTTTCCTAGTTCCAACATAAGAATTTAACAGCTTAAATAGTTTTAACAAACTCTCTAAAGTTGGTAATAGAGTTAATCATTATATTTTCCTGCAATTTAGTGTGTGTATATATATATATATATAATTTTTGGGACTAAACCATGTGTTATTTTGCATCACAAATCGATATTTCAATGAGCTAGTATCCATCATTGTCAAGGTTGACTTTTGAAAGAAAAATCGTTAGATCTCAAACAGTAATGTGACCTAGTGTGAGATGAGAAATGAGATTCAACTTGAATTAGTTCAGCATTCACAACATGAGGCTTATCAAAATGTTTATTTCCCTCAGTTTTTTTCACCTATTAATTTTAAGTTAATATTAAAGACAGAGATAAAATAAGAGGTTTCCACATAGCTGGAATATGTTGTGCTTCATCAGCAGCACTATTTTTTTTTCAAAAGTCAACCTTGACAACGGTGGATGCTAGTTCATTGAAATATCAGTTTGTAATGCAAAATAACACACAGTTTAGTCCCAAAAATAATAATTTATCTATATCATACAACTGTGAAAACATCCTGTACCAGTCAGAATTATATGTTTATTTAACAAGGTTTATAATCTAAGCAAAAGTACCCTAAATCCACTCATGCCCAAGATACACAGGTTAGGAGCAATCATGAATTCTGCCCTATTTGCTCTTTTCTAAAACTGTAACATTATAAACAACACTTCTGATGATAACATGAAATTTTATTCATTCTGGTCCCAGAGACACAGCAGAGAAACACAA
>JAQFVV010014403.1:0-37861 GCA_028023455.1 Epiperipatus broadwayi
CACACACTATATATTGTTGTATGCCAGGAGACATATAACCATCACAGTATATATATATTGTTTATTGAAGCTTTTTTTTTCAATGAGTATTCAAATATTTTAGAAAAAGAGCATTTCTTCTAATTTGATATTTAAGTCTCTAACATACTCATTGTTGTAATTCTATTATTGATAAACATGACATCTTCCATTAAGAATTTAAAGATTTAGAAATCCATTCTGTGTTGTAGAGTGCTTTAAGATTATTCCTAGGATATATCACTTACTTCTATGTCAATAAATAATATACCCATGCACAAAATTGACACTATTATCCATGAATGTGTTTGAAATTCATATGTTCTCTTTGTTAATAAAAGTTTGGTTGACTTTATTGATGTATACAATTTTAAAATGCCTTCATATAGTTTGCCATTTTATAATTAAAATTATGAGTTGTAATTCATTATCTCAAACTATTCTTTACTTTGGATAAGAAAAAAATTGCATTGCTTTAAATTACAAGTAAGACCGCATTATTAGGTATTCATAAATGACTTTAGCTAGCCTAAATCAAAAAAAAAAAGATTAAGAATAAAAAATTTAGAAATGAGTTTTATGGTGATTATACAAATAAACCAAGTCATATATTGCTGCTTTAGTTTTGGGAATACTATCTTTTAATGTTTTCTGCAATTAATTTTCCTTTTTGAAAGATTGCAATAGCTTACCTGATTATAACTCTTTAGTGTGTTCTATCTCAAGCTGTATCTTCCCAATGATGTCGGTCAGTACTGAGTGATCTTGAGATGAGTATGTCTCTCCCACAAAAATCATGTTCAAGTTTATTATAAAATACTTTAGAAATTATTATTTCATTCAATATCCAAACCAATTTCAAAGAGCCTTTCCATTAATATATTCAATAAAATCCAGCAATTTATATTATACAATTCCCAATACCATTTTTGTAATTTTATGGAGCCTTTAATTTGAAGTTTTTGGTGTCTTTATACTGGCCTTGAAAATGAGTTCATTTCTCACTTCCTTATAAGAAATTTGGTAAATATAACTATAGTTTAATTAATTTATTATAAAATATTCTATTGTTGAACTAAAAATGCAGCAGAAGTACATTAATGTCTGTGTTGTACTTCTCAACATCTATGCGTCTATTTTTCTATCAAGATTCATATTCCCAAATTTATTAAGATTTTCTCTAATACTGATTGATAGAGATTTTGAGAGGGGGGGGGGTTCCTGACACAATGCAAAACTCTTTGATTTAGTCTTTATAAGTTTCATTTAAAATATTAAATACATTCTGTAAATCATATTTTAAATTATCAAGTGATATCAATAATCTTCATCACAGTAAATTTAGAAGCCAAAATTGTGAAGTTTTTGTAATAATTTGGTTGAAATTTAAATTCCACCATTAAAGACGCAGCCCATGAAACCACTCATAAACTGTTTCAAGATTTTAGTCATAAAAATAAAACAAAATTAAAGCTAATATATATTCTGATTTAACATCAGGTTGTTTTTTTTTTCAAATATTTATTTTTTATTAGGAGGATAATTACTTAATTTATTCCATCAAGTAGCTACTATAATAAATAAACTTTATGTATCCAGGCTATTTTTATTGCCATAAACTTTTTCAATTAATTGAATTGAATGCTCAACTAAATCAGCAGAAACTACATACAAATCACTCTTATACTTCTTATGCATTTTTGTTAGTCAAAAACAGATTCTCAACTACATGTTTTCCTAAATAACCACAAACCCATGATAATAATTACTATGGATCATGATCCCTTTAAATTTATAAACTGATAATAGAATACGCTTAAGATCATATATATTTTTATGAGCCCTCCATTTATTCATTTAAAAATATTAATAATTTGGAACACTAATATTTTAAAATTTCCTTCAGGTATCTCATTCCCTTTCATTTGTAAAAGAGTTATTTTAATCTCATTATGCTGATAATTTATTCATATCTAAATTAATAAAAACGTTAAAAAATCCACCATAATTAAATATAGTATTAATACATATGATTTAACTTTTTGATTCTCAAAAATCTAAAACAAACAATTAGAGTAAATATTTAAAATAATTGCTTTAAGATACCTCCCAAAATAGAAAGATATCAGCGTCTATAAAAAATGTAAAGGGCAAAAATTAAGTAAAAAATTTTAAAACTAAAAACGTGATTGTAAATAAAATTTTTGTTAACACACTTTAAATAAAGAATTTACTAATATTTAAAAAATCATTATTTCAAAAATGAATAAAAATATTCCTCACTGTTTGAAATACTCATCCTTATAAGATTATTTATCGATTTAATACAAAAAAAATAATATTTTTCAGGAATAAAAAATGAAATTGATTGCATTTATAAATAACTAATTTTACACCTATATTTAAGACTTTTTTGTTGGCTGTTAAATGTTTATCTTTAAATCTATATTGCTTTGAAAAATATCTGCACTCAATGTATATCAAGAAGAAACTATCACATTCTTGTAATCAAATTAGTATTAATAGAATCATTTTCCTACAAATGTTTTTTTTAGAAAACTAAAAATAGTCTCCATGTATTAAGAGAATTTCATGCTAGTAATCTGATAAATTTGAAAATCCAAATTGGTAATTTTATTCTTAATAATAGTTGAAATTTGTAATTTTTTCCCAAAAGTTTGAGATGGTGGTATTTTTCTTACAAATCACTCATTGACTTATTTCCATTATCTAGTATTAATTATTAAATGACTTTTAGAAAAATTTAAACTTGGAAATTTTTCAAATGCATTCAATTATTAATAATAATATGCAGGTTAATATATGATTACTACGAATGGTATTATTTTCCTTTTTCAGATATCCGGCCCACTAACAATGGGAATTGAATCAAGAATCTTTTAGATTTATAAATACTTAGATTTTAAGGTGATGCTCTAATCAACTGTCTGTTGGCTTTAACAGAAAAAACCGCTTGATTAGAATATCATCGAAATTCATTATCATGAATTTAAATATCCCTGTTTCTCAATTTCCATGATTAAATACTGTCATTGGTCATACCAGAAACACCAGAAAAAAATAGGAAAATAATACCATTTGAAACATTAGTGTTATTTACTCATCTAAATGTTATTTACTAACAAGTGAATGTATATGAAAAATTTAAATAAAATGTGATTTTTCTAAAAGGTTTCCTAATAATACTAGATGTTTGAAATAGTTTGACATATAATTACTTAGCATCTAATTTTTTGTAAAAAATGAACATCAGATTTTCTACCAATATGTTTAGAAGAACTTGTTTTTAATGTGATAATTGTTTTAACTTTAGAATCTTCTAGTATATAAATCTATCCAAAATCTGTAATATGGACTTCTTTTATATTTTAACTCCTACATCATTTTATTATCAACTACACGCGAATCTTATCAACCTAAGTTCAATGCCCAATCCAAGCATGCTAAAACTCTGTCTGAAATATAAATCCTTAAGACTTCTTGCAAATATAATTAAGTATTTAAAAAATGAGGTTCAGGCATAATTTTTAAATGTTCATCATACTTCATGTCTCATTCTTTATTATAATGTTTATATCCCATTTATTTATTTTTAGGTAGTATGTAAATTTCTGTTTTTTAGAGATCTTAACTGTTAAAAAAATATAAAATAATCTGTGGATTCAAAACCAATAATTCGCATTATTGAGTTCTTTAATTCACAAAGTCACCAAATGTGCAGATTTGGTAATCATTAATTATATGTTTCATATTTTGTATTTTGTGAAGTCTTAGATAATCAGAAGCTGTGAAATTTTGTTCTCAAATGAGGTAAGTATAATGACTATTGTTCTGAATCTGCTGGTGAAACTTCAGTCAATCTAGGAGAAGATCAAATCAATTGGTTATAGCTTGATAGGTTTGGAGATAGGGTGTGGAAATAAATTTTCTGTTTTTGAAGAAATTCTAAGTTAATCATCATGAAAGGGGATTTGAGAAATATCTTAGGTAATGAAATTATATCTTGAGTTAATGGAAAGTTTAAGTTGACTTTGTTTTTTATATATTTTCAGTGAAACAATTTGTTCTTCTGAGAGAAATATATGAAAAATCTGGAAAATCATTATAAGGGGGAGACTTGAACAACAATCCTTATGGAAATGTTACTCGTGTGTCCCAAAGTTTCAAATGCTTTTTCCTCAATCATGAGCACCATATTCATCAATAAATTATCTAATGACAAAGAAGCTATGTTTAGAGTATTTGCTTCACAATTCATATAAAGTCATTCTAGTTTCTTAAATATTAGTACTGATTATTAAAAAATAATAATAATATGAGAGAAGCCATTCTGTTTTCCAAGGAAGTTGCTGCTAGAAATTATTTTATATCTAACTTTCAATATGTGAAGAAAATAAATTAAATTGCAGTCATAGATTATTATTCCTGTAATGCTTTCCATATAGATTTTCATTATAAGACTTCAAGATTATATATCCACATTGCAAGCATATCTATAAATAATAATTTAAAAAAATATACTAAAAATCAAAAAACTTAAATAATCATGCATTTAAAAATTGTCAATATTTAAATTATTTTCTATTACTTATCAACTTGAAGAAAAGAGATCTTCTTTTGGGTTATGAGTAAACTAATACTTTACATTTAAATATATCAAAGGGAATGTAACTAATCCAGAAATTTTTTTTAATGAAATAATCTGCAAAAATTATTCTATAAGTTATTATCAATTTTGGAATAGCTATTCGCTACTTTCATTTTTATTATTAATTTTTTATTTCATTCCAATATCAGCCTTTCAAGCTAATTGAGCACGCGCCTTTATGAGAGGTTAAATTAATTTTTTAATAAACAGTACAGTACTAATATTTTCATTTATGATTTAACTCCTTTAATTACAGCAAGATAGCCAAGTAAGTTTGCTTATGTTACTATTCTAAATTAATCATTCGTTATGAAACTTTTTAAAATAATCATTTGTAAAAAAGATATTTTTTTTATTATTTTATAAGATTTTTTGTTTATCAGTTCTTCCAATTTCGTTGCTGCTTTAGCTATGGCAATTTCAGTTTTACTTTTAAATCCTTTATAGCATTTTTGTTACGACGTTTCCTTAGTTTTTTTCCAATAATTATCGTCTTTTTTATTCTATATGGTTTTCATTAACGATTAGATCATTCTCATTCAATTTTTTTTTAAAAATTGAGTCTAATGCATTTTTGTGAATTATGTCATTTAGAAAAATTATACTTCTTATTAAGATTGATTCAGAAATATAAAAGAAGTCATAGGACAGATTGTGTAATATTTATTGGTTTAAATAAGAACGCATCCTTCTTGATTATCAATATTTACGTAAATCAATAATCTTATAATTTCAAATATATTATAAACTTTGATAGATTATGGTGTTTGAAAGGTCGTGATATAGTAATGAAGTCCTTTCATTTATTACGATTCATAAAAATTGCACTTAAAAATGAAATAAGATTGAAGTAAAAAATCGCTAATTATATTAAATAGATTTGGCCTAATCAGTTGCTCATCAGATTCGAGCACTAACTAAACTGTCAGAGCTTTACTGTTTAATTCAATCGATTATATTTAATAAATTTTAGAAATGGCCCTTCCCCGGTTTCTTTTTCCCCCAATTTCCTTTTACCATCGTGCTAATTGTCGGAGATTTAACAGCATGTAAAATAAATTAATTAATCCTGTTTTATTTTAAAGTATACTGAGAAAAATGCATCGTAAATCTAAAGCATTTTGTATTAATTGGTCAGCAAGATTTTATTCAAAATTGTTGAAGCATTAGCGCCATCTAGCTATAATATTGAAAAATTGGCTATTAAACATTTGCGTGATAAATTTATTAACATTTGATGGTAGAATAGTACTGATTATTTTTTTATACGTAAATAATATGTTTTTAATTGTATCACGGATATAGGACTTTTATCTCGCAATATACTTTTAAAAATATAATATCAAAACAAAGAGTTTAACTGGAATTTAAATAGTATATTTTTTGATGTGCACTAATTGTATATTATCATACCAATTAAAAGTTTGTTATAGGCTTTCTGCTATATCTATATGTAGATAGATTCGATTGTATTTAGTAAAAGATGTGTATTTATTTGATAGTAAAATAAATATTTTTAAAAGTAAAAATGTATATAGTAAATAAATAGTAGCCCCGCAAATTTGGGCATTTATAATTGAATAAAATATATCCCTAAAGTTGAATGGAATGAAATAGAGGATAATATAACTCTTGTTATAACCTAATTATTGATCACCATTTATAACAGAATAAAATATGAATCAAGAAAGAACAATTCTAATTTAATAATGACTTCGTGAATTGCAACGTCATTTGTAACAGAATGAAAAATGATAAACTGAGAAAGATGACCATCAACTAATGAATGTCAAGCTAACACCTAATTCAACCTCTTTATAAAGTCATGTTTCTGGATACCATTTATAACAAAGTAAAACAATGGTGATAATCTTTGAATAGCATTTGTAATGGATTGGAAGTAAATAAAACTAATGCTTCAAATTTTCCTAAAAATATGACATCATTTACAATAGATTAGAAATGAAAATAATAATGACTAAATACAACTATCTTATAAATAAATAGCAATATGTCCTTATTACACAAACCACTTGTAATAGAATGAACATAATGACAAAAGATGAGAAAAATAAAAATATAATAATTCATGAAACACAAATACATTCACATATATCATGCGCTGATTCCCTAATATATTTATATAACAGCTTACGATATTGGCTTTTAACTTTTTCTTACTTTTTGAAAGAATGCATTGTGTTATATTCTTAATCACCATCTCCTCTTAAAAACAAACATTTTTTTTTTTTTTTTAGAACATCTTTAAAAGAATGGGGTCGTTAAACACTACTTGAATAACATGTTTGGTTGACTATAAAATGCCTTTTACAGTCTATTACTGATTATTTGCTTCACAGGCCCAATCCAACAAAAGAAACTTTTTATATAATAGATTTATGTCATAACATTTAGAAAACTGGAAGAGCATATTGATTCATCTAGTAATCTTGTCTTTGTATTTTTTTTGGAATCTTCTCTAGCATCTTTTTTATGAAATTTTACATTGGCAAGGAGTCTAAGTCTTATTTCTATATAATAAACTAAACAACTTAAAAGTCCCATATTCAACTAATTTAATGTAGTTATCATTATGATGAAGTATTTTATCTTATGAATTTTAAATTCTGTGCATTGGAATCTGTAATAAAATGTAATGTTTAATTTTTTGCAATTACTTTGTTATAGAATTTATGTGAACTACAGTAAAATTAATCCATTGTGTTTATTTTCTTATATTTTATAATATTTACAAATTAATTTTTTTGGGGAAATTAAATATCTGTATCTTCAGTATTCATCTGCATATAAATAAATTTTATTATTAAATTTATGTAATTTAATTACTAACAATTAAAGCTGCCATATTAAATCTTATTCACTACATCAGATTTTTAATGGTTACCCATTAATAAATAAAAAAATTTTAAATATTTATTTGTAAAGTTTCTATTTTATTATTAAGGTTATATATGCTATAAATCATTAAAATCTCCGTAAGTTTGTGTTATCTTCTATGCTAAATTATCAATAATTGCCTTGCATGGAATTCAAAATTAATTACATGCATTGAATGTGAACTGATTAACTATAAATTATTAAATTGTTCATATGTGCTTTTCAGTTTCATTTTACAATTTCCTATATTTAAAAATATATGGTCAAAATATGACCTCCTACTTTATAAACTTTTATTATGTGTCATTACTGAAATTCTATAAATCTTGATTAATTTTAAATTAATTAAAAATGAAAGAAGGAAAGCTACATGTTCATTATTCTCAGCAATTTATTTTTTTCATAAATATTCTACATTTATGGTTTATTTGTTCAATTTATCTTTATCTTTATTTTTAATCAGCATTTGGTCTGACATCAATGATTGAAATTTTACTTATCTATTAATTATTCTTAACATCTCCATTAAGCAGAAATAATACTATTACTATAATTAGAAGGGATTTAAACTCAGACTTTCAAGTTGCTTACAGATATCCACTCCATCCTATAGAATCGATACACATGACCACATTACATGTGAAAAAGATAAATGATCTCCAATATACATATTTTGTGGAAATCATTTATCTTTTTCACATGTATGTGGTCATGTGTACTGAGTTGTATAAGATGGATTGGATAGCAGTGTTGAGCTTGAAAGTCTGAGTTCAAATCTCTTTCTAATTACATTAAATTCAGTAAAAATAATATCATCATCAGCCATTATCAATCCACTGCAGGATGAAGGTCTCTCCAAGTTCAATCCATCTTTTCTGGATCTTTAGCTTCTTCTTCTCCACATCACCCCTGCACACTTTCTTATTTCATTCATCCATCTCACATGTGGTCTCTTTCTGGATCTTTTACAATCTTTTGGAATCCCATTTAAAATTTCAATTGTCCATCTATTATCATCTCTTCTAGCAATATGTCCAGCCCAACTCCACTTCAGTCTTTTAATTTTTTCAATGAGGTCAGTAACACCTGTTTGTTCTCTTACCCATACATTGCATTTTCGATCTCTTCTTGTTACTCCCAACATGCATCTTTCCATACTTCTTTGAATGGTTTGAAGTTTCTGTATTGCTCTTCTATTAAGTGTCCAAGTCTCAGATCCATAAGTAAGAACTGGCAAAACACATTTATTAAAAACCTTCCTTTTCAAACACATAGGCATACCTTCCCTTTTAGTATCAAGTTATTTCTACCAAAAGCACTCCAACCAAGTTTAATTCTATGATTAATTTCATCCATTATGTTTCCATCTTTATTAATAATCTGATCAAGGTATTTGTAACTGTTAACTTCTTCTAATTCATCATAATCAATCTTTATTTTCATATTTTGAGAAAATCGATTAAACATTACTTTAGTCTTTTTAACATTTATCTTTAGTCCTACTTTCCTACTTTCATCTGATAACTCCTGCAACATTTCCTGTAACTCTAAAGAATTATTTGCAAAAACAACTACATCATCTGCAAAATCTAAATGACTTAAATAGTCTCCATTTACTTTCATTCCTTTAGCTTCCCATTTTAATCCACAAAATACTTCTTGCAGCACTGCTGTAAAAAGTTTTGGAGATATGGAGTCACCCTGTCTTACACCCTTCTCAATGTTGACTTTCTTATTATCATTATGTAATCTAATTTTTATAAATATTCTTTAAAATATGACAATATCTTGGATCTATACCTTGATGATCCAATACTTTAATCACTGAAGAAATGTTTATGGAATCAAATGCCTTTTCATAATCTACAAATCCTAAGCATAATGGCAACTCATATTCATTTGTCCTTTCTATAACTTCTCTCAATACCTGGATATGATCTACTGTACTAAATCACTTTTAAATCCAGCTTGTTCTCTTGGTTGGTGGAAGTCCAGTGTTCTCTGTAGACGAGTTGAAATTATCTTAGTAAAAATTTTGTATAAAACTGATAAAAGACTGATAGGTCTGTAATTTCTAATATCTTCTTTATCACCTTTTTTAAATATTAATATTAATACTGCATTCTTCCAATCATCTGGTACATCTTTATCATTTAGACATTTGGAATATAACTTTGCTAAAAAAAATTCTATTTCTTCACCTGCTTCTTTTAATATATTCCATCATTACCTGGATCCTTCCCTTTCTTCATAAATTTAATTGCATGTCTCACTTCCTCATTCAAAATTCTGGGCAATTCAGAAGATATAATAGGTATAGAAGCTACTTGTTCTTTATTACTATATAATTCTTGATAGAAGTCTTCTACACATTTCATGATGTCATCTCTCTTTTTAGTAATAATGCCATCTTTTTTTTTTTATTGTAAATATAAATTTTCTACCAATACCAAAATAATATACTTGTATTTAAATAATAATTATTGTTGTTGTGTTGTTATTGTTATATTTATATTCTACTTAATATAATGCATAAAGATTTAAAAACAAACCTTGAAGCACTTTTTATTACATATAGATATGATATAGTTATTATGAGAGTTGGACTATTACTTATTATGAAAATAATGATTATCAAAATGATAACTATAATAGTAATCAATTAATGCAATTACTTAAATTTCTTGAATTGAAATAAATAAATGATATAATTAATAAAAATGATTACTCATTAGAACTAACAGCCAATCCATTCAAATCTAAAAAGACAATACCATCTAGTGACTGAGAACATACATCATACCTCAATCGAAGTTGAATTATTTTAAACTTTAAACTGTGAAATCCAATATAATCTAAAAATAATTATCTAAGGATAACTACATTGGCTTATAAACTATATATATATATAGTAGCAGGCTCTTTATATATATATATATATATATATATATATATATATATATATATATATATATATATATATATATATATATATATATATATAGACTGGTAGCAATGTCCCAAAGCCATAGAAATTCCTACTACTAATTACTTAATAATATAAAAAAACATGTTCCCCTTAAAAAAACATTAAATCACATAAAATATCTCAAATGATTTTCTAGAAAACTTATAAAATGCATTAAAAGAAAACAATTTTTTCACTTTTTATTCAAAAAATGTAAGACATAATGTTTCTAAATAATTCTAAGAACTACCATTCATTAATCAAAAAATTACAAAAATAAGATTATGTTTTATAAATGGAAAATATACAAATTAATATTTGCAGTGAACCAAATAAATTTTGGTTATTATAAAAGATAATTTAAAAACCTACAATACAATAGCTACTAATATTAAACCTGATTAATTTCATGAAACGCTTCTTAAAAGGACCATAATGATAGATATTCATATAACCATCCTTTTTCTGACAATCACTTTAAAAATGATTATTTAATAAATATAAATAATATAAGCACTGAAGAAATTGTAAATACTACTATATATTTAAAAACAAAAGAAACATTGTATATGAAAACATACCAATATGCATCTACAAGAGCTGCATTGAATTGTTATCACCAATTTTAGTATGTATATTGAGTCTAATATTAAAAACATCAACTTTCTCTGACTGTTAGAAAATCTCTAAAATAATTCCAATTTATAAATCTGGAAATAAATCATATCCTTTGAATTTTAGACCCATTATTCTTTTATTAGTATTTGCAAAATTATATGAGAAAATAATTTATGATAGAATAATATACCAATTGAAAAATACCTTTCCATACTCTATACATGGATTTATTCTCATATGTTTCTTAGAAACAAATTTGCTACACATTTCAGATGCTACAGCATAAGCCATAGATCTCCAAAATCAACTTGATTTCATTTATTTTGATCTTTCTAAAGCGTTTAATAGAATGTATCATGGGACTCTTGTTGAAAGCAGGCACAATGAGATTGTCTATCAAGCTTCTAAATCTCCTAAATTTGTTTCTGTCTGGTAGAAAGAGCTATGTATATATTACAGAAGAATCTTCAATTTTGGCTACTTATAAATATGGAATGCTACAATGAAATATCCTGTTTTATTCTTTTTGGCATTTATAAATTTGATCTGACATCTATGATAGATGAGATAAACATTCTATGTTATGCTGATAATATCAAAATATTTTTACAAATCAGAAGTATGAATTATAAACATCACATGAATGATCTTAAATGATTGCAAAGTTATGTTAATAATTTTGGCAAATAGTGTGAAACTAATAATGTACAAAGTGGCACAAATAAATGTAATATAGTATCTTAATCCAAAAAAAACCCAAGATTAATGTTGTTCATTATTATATTAATGATGGCAATGTCTCCAGGAATATTATACTGAAAGATATGAGTATTACTTTTATTAGTAATTTCTCTTTCAATAATCATATTCAAATAATAATAAATAAATACTATAAAAGTACGGTTTGATCTTGAGACTAAATATTAAATTCACATTAGAAACTTACAAGCTATTTTTTAATGTTGTGATAATGCTGGTCCACATTATAGATCGGTCATACAGAATACATACAGTATTTCAATCATAAACAACTTGGCAAAAAATATTTCAGATATATTCATGATGATGCATATATAAATAAAAAGAATATTATGAAGAAATCAAGTCATATGTCACATGACCTAATTTAACAAGCTTGTATTACAAATGTTATATATAGAGCTCACAAATAAACTCTTAACAAACTTTGCAGAATATCCCCTGACTGGTTTTTGCTATTGGCTTCCTCAGTGAGACGCTAGTATATTCAAGCTAGCATCTCATTGAGAAAGCCAGTAGCAGAAACCGGTCTGGAGCTGGAAATATTTTGCAAAAGTTGTTTGTGAGCTCTATATATAAAAAGATTAGTATGTACAATAAAAAGATAATAACAGACATAGTGTTCATATTTAAATTAATACATGGCATTATATCAGAATATATGATGAATAAAACATCATTTGGGATTTTTAACCCCAGAAATTTTAAGGATTACATATTTGTCCATTTATAAACAACAACTGGAATATAACAATAGGCCCAAAGAAATAGATATTTTCCAATTAAGTCAAAAGCAATTTTAAATAAATTTAAAGGCCTATTATCCTAGGAACATCAATAGATAAATATATATTTACCAGTATACTATTGCTGTAAATACTTGTTGTCACTAAATTGTTGGTGTGATGAATTATTATTATCATTATTATTAGTAATAATCATAGTAGTATATTTCATATAGTCTAGATAAACAGAGCAAAACTCTCCATACAGTATTGCCACCTGTGCTAAACAGAGTAATCAATGGATGCCAGAAGGCTTGTGCATAAAATCCCTATCTAATGCCTACTCATCCAATATCCCCAGACTAGTTTCTGGCTTGTGGCCTTCGTCAGTGAGGAGCTTTGCATCTGAGAGCACTGCATCTAGATCTTAGGATTACTCTGTTTAGCACAGGTGGCAATACTGTATGGAGAGTTTTGCTCTGTTTATCAACAATTAATGTGCTAGTATAGGAAATATGATCATGTGATGCTTAATGGTTTTCATATAGTCTAGTGAAGAAATTTGTAAATGAGAATTTTATAAATGTATCAGAATGGTTAAATAAAAATAGATTACTTTTAAATGCTAATAAATGTAAATATTTACTACAATATTTGAAAAATCTTCCCATAAAAGAGTTTTTAATTGAAATGCCTCATCTGGACCGATCCACATGTCAAAAAATTATTAAAACTACAAGAGTAACTTACTTTGGTTTGGTTTTGAATGAACATCTCTGTTGGGATAAACATATTCTTTTCCTTGAAGTGAAATTAAGAAAATTAAATTTTCTCTTTTATAGAATCAGAAATATTTTTTACATAAATCTTTTTTATTAAATAGACATACCTTAGCAGACTGTCTTATGGAATAACATCAAGGAGTGGTATTGGATCATATTACTTGAAATAGTTACAAACACTTCAAAACTTTACATTAAGAATTATTTTGTGCAGACGTTTTCACTTGAAAATATTGGGAATTATTAAAAGTGCTGGAGTTTTAACTATCAATTAATTATTTATTTTCAACATTTTGTATGACTATTTTAAAAATAAAAAAAATAATAAAAATGATTTTCAAACATTAAAGCTAATCAGATCTTATGATTATAGTTTGTTAATTTAATCAGTATTTTTTAAAACTCATTGTAGGTATCAAAAATGTTATCTTACTCAAAATTTTATAAAATATTAATGACAAACATTAAAATTAATGTTAGTAATTAGTTATGGATTGGATTGTAATTAATAATTATGAAACACTTTTTGTTGTAATTAATTATTTTATATTTTATGTTTGAAATTTTATATATACATTTTTTGTTAGACTCTATGAGTAATTTTTTTATCTTTGCTTTAATAAATTAAATTAAATTGAATTTTAACTATTGTTATTATTATTAGTAGTAGTAGTAAAGTAATAAAATTAAATGAATGGCTATTAATAATTAATAAATTTTTATTCAGTGTGTTAAATTATTTATCTTGCATATAGGTTCTCCCATTTAACTTTTTTTAGTTAAATAAACTTTTACCAAATAATTACTTGAAAACTGTATTTAATGCTTCTAATGAATATTGGGTAATTAGGTATGATTAAACTCTTTACAGTTGGAAATAAAATAAATTACACATGTATTGGATTTTGTAACAATAAATGTATGGATATTATATCTTTTTTGCATTAATAAGTCAGTTATATAATATTGCAGTTCTTTGCAAATTGGATATCCATTTCACAATGTTGATAATAATGATTAAAGATTGCAAGCCTCATAATAAAAGAAAAAAATATTTTTAATAGGTGTCATCTACTTAACATCATATTTCACCATTTATATGCTTCAAATTCAGCTAAACATAAAATCTAGGAATATTATGACAGATGTAAATTGTCAGGACAAAAAGTATTATCAATATATTTAATTTTAAATATTTCTTTTTTATTTTATATTTATTTCTTTTTAGTGATTAGTTAATAAAAGGATTATATTTTTATTATACATTAATATTTGAATATATATGCAAATACATTATAATCATATATAAAATATGTTTGCAACAATATCTATATCTAAAAATAAACCAATAAATATAAGAATTATAATAGCATCTGGAAAAAACATGAATTCTACTAATTAAAATTACCAATAAACATCACATGATCACCATTACTTATGCTTGCTTATCCGTTGATTATTCTGGCTTGCACTGAGCGGCAATACATATACAGAGTTTTGCTTGTTTAACTAATTAAAATTATTAGTATTTATAGATTATCCTTTATAAAAAGTGCAACCAAAATTCCAAATATTCTATTCATTTTAGCTAGCTTATTTACTTGAAATTATAATAGTGAGAATTTTTAATTTTCTTTAAAAAATGACAGACATAATTATTTACTATACTAAATTAGTTTAATGATCCTGTTTTAATTTATAAATTAAAATTAATTAATATGCATGCTCCTCTTATTGTTTTCTAATTTTGAATAAAAATTAATAAATATTGATGGCTATTTTTTAGTATCTAGCTTTCTCAAGAATTTTATTTTTTTAAGTTGCTTTGTTTCTTTATGGAAATCAAGGAATGTAGTTAGAATGTAGAGGCTTGGATATTAACTGGTCTTTTAACATTTACTCAATGTTAATACAAGATCCCATGAAAATTTTTTTTAATAGTAAGCACTTTTGATTCACAGAGAATAGCTTAGTTATGACAAATGTTCTTTCTTCTTTGGAAAAAAGTTTATAAAGCCAATCCTTTTCTTGCAAATATCTATAACTGAGTGACTGTCAGAAGCATAACTCATTTTACTTGTTTATATATATATAACATCACTGTGCTTTCTTTACCAGATCCTTTGTTTATTTAAAAACACAAAACAATATTTTTTTTTTAAGATAAAATTATTCCACACATTCTTTATTAATTAGTAAATACAGAAATTAACATTGTTTTCTTAGGATTATGAGTCTGCAAAATATTAAAATTTTTATAGACAATCTATTTTTTGTCTTTTAAATAAATTAATTAAAAGATTTCGAAAATAGTTCAATTCAGCAATTATTTATATTAAATACAGAGTCGACCTAAGAAAGAGCTGAGCCCAGGGCAGTGGGGGGGGGGGGTTACTCATGATGAAAATACTTAGATATTTTTTAAAATATTATAATAAATAATAAAAATCATATTTATATAGCTGTTGTTTAAGATTTTTATTATAATTTATAAGAAAGAATTCCATAATAGATTTCAGTAATTTCTATTTTTGATGATTTAAATAAAAATAACTTATTTGCAGATAGATATAGATATATTGCGTTGCAATTATAAATCAAGCCAAGAACGTTTCTCTTCATTAAATTTTTTGTTTATTTTGAATGAGAATTCGCTACAAAAAAAAAAAAAACTTTCAATAAAATAAAATATAATTTTTTGCATTGTCTTTATTTTATTTTGTTTACTCAAAATAAAATTGCATAAATTAATAGTTATAATGTATAAATAATTACTTATTTATGATTATTTGTAAATTATAAATATGACTTTGTGCTATTTTATTGAATGATTATTTGAGAAAACAAAATAAAATACAAATAATGCAAAAAATTATTTTTCTTTGAATGTTTTATTGTGAATCCGTTAATTAACCTTGTCATAATGTTTTTGTGTGTGTGAATTCTGTTCAATAGATAAAATTTACCAATGAAGAGAATCATTCTTGTCCTATGCTGATTTCATATTAGCATGAACAGAACATTGTGAAATATTTAAGCATATATAGCTGAAAAAATCTACATCACTGCACAACCTGTGCATCTACAATTGTATTATTTCTTATGAGTATTACCAGCCAATATAGCATTGTATTTTAATTATCCATTTCAATTTCATATCATATCTACATCAATTTTAGATTTTTCTATAGTGCTTTCATCCATTTGACTGTCCTGTAATTTCTGCATTAATTTTATGTTAATCTATCATGCCCATATCAAATTTTAATTCATCACCATTTTTTCTCACAGTTTTGTATCAAGTTTACTTTTCTTAATCCTCCCTACTAACTTATTTTTCCTGATCTGAAGATTGTAAATACTCTCTCTCTCTCTTTTTTTTTAACATTCAGATTTAACCTTAAATCATTTTCTTCCACCTTAAAATATGTGTCTGTATGTTTCTCATCAATTGTACAAACATATCATAATTTCTGTATTATTCAAATGCTCTTTATATATTTTTACTGCCTCATACTCCATCATGAAATATGTAATTATATAAAAAAGATAATTTATATAAAGCAGTTTGAAAGTTGTAATTGACTATTTGATAATCTGTTTTCAGCACATGTTATAATGCCTGTTTAGTGAGATTTATTTAAACTTATTTGAATTATGATCTCACTTTTTTAATTTAGTTACAATCTTTAGTTTCTATACAAACATATTAGATCATAGATAAAGGTGGTTATTCATCCTTATTGTATTAAAGGGGTTGCTTTAGTTGATTGTTAATGGTATTGTCTAGGTATTGACTACTTTCATGTATTTATATTTATTATAGTTTTAAAAAACATGTTTTCAGGAGCAACCATGTCTAATGAAATAATATTAAAATAAATATACTGAGTTTCAACAAGATAGCACCTACTTTCAACTGGATGAAAAAACAGCAATAATCACATGGTTCTAGCAGAGACAATTATATCACATGATTGTTGAATAGTTTGACTTAAATTTGGCAATATTTTTCATATTCATTTGTGTGAAGAAACTCTTCCAAATAGTTGGCAATTTTATTGTTTTATCATATTTGTTAATGCACTTTGTTTTTTTAAATATTTCTATAGCTTCCCTAATTGTACTTGAGTCACTATTAACACATGTGAATATGATGTTATTGTAATACATATATACATTTTTTTAAAATTTATAGTCGTATGTGTGTAATAATATTTATATCTACAAATAAACTAATAAATATAACAATTTTAATAGCATTCGGGAAAACATTGATTCTATTATTTATAATTATTTGTATTATTCAATACAAAAAATAAGCTTAAAAAATCAATAATAGATCTATATTACTTAATAGCATGCATTGAAATAATAAAAGTTCTCACATTAAATTAATTGAATGATACTTTTTTTATTATTCCAGATTTGGAAAACAAATTAATTAATATTGGTAGCTATTGTTTAGATATTTGTTGTTGTTGTTTTTTTTTCAAGAATTTTACTTTCATTACATCACTCTGTTATCCCTTGATAGAAATTTATGAAAACAATTAAAAATTAAACAATTTGAATAATAACTAGTCTTGGAAATTTATTCAACTATAAGGTAGTATTCTCTGAGGATTTCCCTTATTATAGAACTTTTGATTTATGGAGATTTGCCTTGATATGGAAAATGTTCCTTCCTTAGGCAGAAGTTTAAATATCTATTGTTGGATAATTATCAAAAGATAAATTAATTAATGATTGAATAATTATTTCACTTGTTTTCATAACATCACTCTTCTTGTTTATAACAAAAATGTAAAAACTTTTGTTATTTTTTAAAACAAAATTACTTCAGCATACTTTATTAATTGATAAATACAGAAACTAACACTTCCCCCTTTGGGATCAGGACTCACAAAAAGATAAGAAATATATATATGCATAAATATTTTTTAATAAAATAGAAATTCATGTAACATTACAATAATAGCCAAAAACAAAATTTTACCAAAATTCATCTATAACCATAGTTTCATTTATTAATAAACAGACATTTTCAAATGAAATTCAACAAAAACATACACATATATACAAAACAAAATAGACTCCCGATCATTCACTTCATAAACCAACTTCATTTAATATCAAAGGATGTCTTCATGAGATTGATGGCCTCAGATTCAAAAAGTTTTACCATCAAAGTTTTTTTACTCTTCTTTTCAATTCACTTTTTTCATAAAAAAATAACCTCTGCATTGTCAAATAATATTTTATGATCTATATTCAGTTCATGAATATACAAAACTGAGTTATGATATCTATTTTTAACTCTTTTCTTAAAAACTTCAACTCTTTTATTAATTTACATTGACCTAGCAAATCTATCTCTGGGATAATTGATAGGATTCCTTGCTATTGCCATAAAATTTATATAGATCAAACTAAACTAAGTCTTAATGAAAGAGTTAAAGTTTATGAATAGAGTTTGTACCAGGAAATCTTTTCACAGATGATACTGATGGTGTTTATACTTATGACTCATATTTCTATACATATATCAGTATATAGATAACACTCTCAATGTGCATATGAATTATTCAAACATAAAATGTATCTCGTCACTTCATCTAAAGATTAATTGATATTTGAATCTCCATTGATGTTTTATTAAAACTGGATCTGGATGATATCCTTCAGTTTCTTATATAAATATTTATATCACATACCCTAGTTATATTTACTGATCATCATATACAAAATCCCATCTCAAGGGGTCTTATTTAATATTTATCATAAGAGTTTATTTGAATATATGGATCTGAATTTCATTAATCTGCATTCAGGCACTACTTCTTTTTAAGAAAGACCACATGTGAGTATTATATCTTTTGACATTATTATTGCAGTCTTCATGATAACATTCCTGATTTTCTCCACTCAGAACATGAGTGCTCAGGTTAAATAGAGAATTGATATGAAATGTATAGAAGATGCAACAACTGAGAGAATAATGCATAGACATAGATAAGTTAAATAACAATATTATTTATTTATTCTAGAAATTCTCAATTGGTTTTCAAAATTTACATAGAGATTATTTGATGATTAAAAATAATAAATTAATAAACATCATAATACATATATCAGAGATCAATTTCAAAATGTAGATGCATTTCACTAATATATATATATATATTGTGACGGCCACGTAAAGTCGTCATCACACGTATATATTTATTAATAAAATTAGATAAATTAGCTACTAGAAAGTAATAAAAGTGAAATGGATTAGCTACTAAATTTAAAAAAAAAAAAGAAGGAAAAGAGGAAGTTGAAATTCAAATGTCTAAATTACTTTGGATTTTGTAATAGTAAGAAAAGGGGAGGGGGGTGCATAAAGAAATGCGTCTCTTTTTCTCTTTTAAAAAACTATTGTGATAAATTAAAATAAAGTGTAAAACATAAATGTGAAAAAATGAATTGTAAACTTTAAATAAAAATTAAATGTAATATGTAATATAAAAACAATATGGCCGTAGGTGTTAAAGTCTGTTGGACTAATTAAATTCCTTGGACAAAGAAAATGTATAATAAGGAAAAGCTTATAATTACAGCTAAATTAATTAAACCTACATTCCAGCCACTAATTAAATAAAGAAACATGATGATAAGAATTGGTTGGAAATCTAAATCTTAATTAAAAATTTACAAAACAATGAACAAAAGAAAGACAGTAAGAGAATCATTATTATTATCTGTCATTACTAGTAGAGATTTTGAGGAAGCAACAGCTCAAAGAAAATGAAAGAAGTGCATGGCTAGTGGCATTAAAGGGACGGGGGTTCGTATTCAATCCGTCTCACCACTGACTCACAATGTAAGATCTATGCCTGACCTGCTAGAGAGACCGCTGCTTCTGTGACTGACAACTTAAAAATCTACCTAAAGAATCGAAAAGAAGGAAAAAACTGGAATGAGAAATAACCCCAAAAACTGAGAAAGAAAATCAAGCCAGTCGACAGTGAAGGACATCACCGTCTCTACAAAAAAAGGGATGATCTCCCACTGGATGGTAAAAAGCTCTCAAAAGAAATACCCATGGAAACAACCACAAGGAAAACCTAGGTAAAAGCATGCATGCATTTTAATTGTTAATGTCGTAAATAAGTAAACAAGGAACAATTTTGATAAAGTTAGAACTCTATCCAATAGGACTTCAAAATAACTTTCACATTTGATCTTTTTTTTTATGTTTTATTATAGCCATGTATTTATATAAGTGTGTGTTTTTTATTATTGTTATCATGTATTTTTTATATAAAAGTGAGTGTTATTAAACATATTTATTCTTAAAATTGCGTATACTTGCTTTATTCTCCTATCACCAAGCTATGACAGGGAGGAAACTGTAATTAGTGATTAAAGGGTAATGCTGATTTTTTAAAGGTATTCATGTGCTGCTTGTTCGTGCAAATTTCCCAATTATATAAAAATAAATAGCAAGCGCTAGACATTCGTTAAATTTCTTTGAAATGGTTTGCGTTGTTCAGCAGCCAAGAGTTCTTGATCAGGAAAAATAACACCAAGATAATATGTACGTATTGCCTTGGGGTTCGGTCAAGGGTATAGATATGAAGTTAAATTTGTATCTGTATTAGCTCTCTGCTTGCATTGTAATGGCATTGGTTAAATAAATAAATAAACAATATCCATTACAATTGGAGGCTAAGCCGGGATATTTCGGTTAGCAAAACTGATAGTAAACAAATAAGAAATAAGAATAAGCAAATGCTGTAAAAATGAATGTATAATAAATAAATAAATGAAAGGAAGAATCAATGTTGTGAAAAAATAAAGTATAATAAATAAGTCTAAAATATAATTGAAAGTATTAAAGATTTAAATCAAATCAAGCAACCATCCAAATAACCGTTTGCGTTATAATATATATATGATAAAAATTAATAAGAAATATAATGTTAACAATATAGTGAAATTAAATTCATAAAAATTGCATTAATATTTTTTAAGGCTAAGCGCTTTCATCTCCATATTCATAGCCTTCAACCATAAAAATTTATGCAAACCTATGCAATCTCATTTATATAATGTCAGACCATCAGCTGAAATTAGATCGATCTTGAATCTTGGACCAAAATTCGTAGGAGGAGGATGGAATCAACCCAAAATGGAAATAATAGCAGACACAGAAGCAGCTCTAATAAATTATCCAATGAGAGATAATGTTTTTTATGAGATTAATAGGATCATTAGAGACAAGAAATTGAATACTGAAAATAATGGCTGGAACAATAAAGTTAAAAATGCAAAAAAGTTCTTTAATGAAAATAAAATTATTTGTCTTAAAGAGGATAAAGGCAATCACTTTGTAATAATGGATGAAGAGGATTATAAAGAAAAGATGAGAATACAAATTCAAAAATTAGGCTTTGAGTTAACAGCTGAAGTTAATAATAGAATGAACAGAGAAAAGTTTATCTCTTTGATCCTACACAAACATAAAAATAAGGGGATCAATCAAGCCGAATTTAATAGAATATATCCATCTGCCACATCACAACCATGGATGTTTGCAAATGCTAAAATGCATAAACAAGGAACTCCATTAAGACTAATGCTTGACTTTGGAGGCATACATTATGCAAACACAGCAAAATTAATAAATTCATGGTTAATAGACTTAATAGGATTTGGCAAATACATTATAAAATCTTCTTTTAAGTTTGTTGATTTAATTAAAGATGCAGCCATTAATGACAGTTTTAAAATAGCAGCCATGGATATATCTGAACTCTATGGATCAATAAACAGAAATGGTTCAATTAGAATAATTAAAGAAGAGTTTCAAAATAATCACTGTCCTGAACAAAAGATAGAATTTATCATTGACTTTATGAAATGGTTAGATGAGAATATACTCACAACATTTGAAAACAAATGGTATAAGATGAATAATGGATGGCCCATGGGACTTCCCATGAGTGGCATTGTATCTAGTATTGTAATCGGTTATTTTGAAAAACAGATTATATCGAAATTCCAAGAACAGACACATGGAATAATTTATTGTAGGTATGTAGATGACATTTTCATCGCAGCTCCTAAACTAATAATAACAGCCATTCAGGATGAATTGCAGGCACATACCAACTTGATATTTAACTGCACTGAAGAGAATGAGTTGAATACAATTAATTACTTGGACTTAATAGTAAAGAGAATGCACAGAGGCTTTAATTACAGTATGAAAGTCAAACCATTAAACATTAGAGGATACATCCATACTAAATCTAAAACTCCAAGAATCCACAAATTGGCAGGGCTTTCTGCCTTTTTGTTCAGGAATTACCATTTATGTAAATATGAAGAGGAAAGAAGAATAAATATCAACCAGTAGGTTAAGGATCTAACAAAGATTAATTATGATTTAGTAACCATCAATAAAAGAATCAAAACATTTTATGAAAATATAACCAAACCAAGCAAGGACAAAAAGCAACACATATGTCTGCCATGCATACCTAATATTGCAAGAGAACTAGTCAAAAAATTACAGAATGAATTCACAGTAGGTTTTCAAACCCCTCCCAACACCAATAGAATTATTAACAATTCTAAGGACAAAATTGACCTACAATCAACACCACATGTGGTGTACAAGATGACACATTCTCAGGCAAACTGTGGAGCAGTATACTATGGTGAGACTCGGGCCACTATAAACAATAGAGTGGCTCAACACAAATACTTATACAAAAGAGTATTAAGCAGAAATGAAGGTAGCTCAGTGTTTGTGAACCACCAAAAAGCAGCTAATCATGAATTTGAACCTGCAAGTGCTAGAATAATTTCCACTGAAAGAAATGATGTCAAAAGAAAGATTAAAAAAGCATGGTATATAGCAAGAGATATGAAGGCAATAAACAGGAAGGATACATGCTTTTCTATTTCAAAGAGATGGGCAATATAAATGAGCTTGCATAGATTTGCATAAATTATTATGGTTGAAGGCTATGAATATGGAGATGAAAGCTCAGAAAGTGCTTAGCCTTAAGAAATATTAATGCAATTTTTATGAATTTAATTTCACAATATACGTCAAGCGTATTAAATCTTACATAGTTATTAATGGTGAAGAAAAAAAATCTGAAATTACAATATATTATAAAAAATATTATAATCCACAGAATTGATTTAGTAATAGTTTCCACTTTCTTTGATCATGAAAACACATGTAAGTTTACCTTTAATTTTGATATTGAAAATGTTAAGATTCTTCATGAAAAGAGAAATTGTAGTTTAAAAAAATTAAAGATGTAATTTTAATAAATAGAAGTAGAATGTCTATAATTAATTGGTAGTCTGCTAATATAATTATTCAGAAATCATGGGATATAAACTGATGATGTTTATTTCCACTATATGCTGAAAGCACTTATGTGGATTATAATACTCTTTATAATATATTATTACCCTTATATTCATTATTATTTTTTATTACAATGATTATTTATTAATGAACACTTTATTTTATTTATATATATATCTTATGGTATATAAATAAAATTTGCTAAAGATAAACCAAAAATGTAAACAATGTAAATAATATATTCATTCTAAAATATATATATATATAATTATTAAAACATACATATTACATTTATATTTTAATAAGGCCTTTTATATATATATGTAAATTTTTATCACAGTGTGGCTCAAGTTAATTTAGTAAGCTAACCACTGATGGATTAGTTTGGGTCTAAATTATTTCAAATTGATTCTTGTTGGATTTTTATTTGTTTCTGCTTTGTCTGCTGCTTAAATATGCAGGCAGTATAAATAAAGACTATTGAGAAATAATTTTCTTTTGGGAAAAAGCTATTTGTAGCATCTCTATTTCTGGATTTCTTTGACCTCAGAAAGATATATATCAGTCAATCACAGACTGGTACACTTTGGATGAGCTTAATAAATTATGTTTCTTTTCATTTCCAATAATTTCAAAATTCTAGTTGAGTTTTGTGTCAATATTGAAAAGTACCATAACACTGCAACTAGAAATTAAATCTTTTTTTTAGTTATTCAATACAAGCCAAATGTTGTATATCTTTCATCTTTTTTTCCTATATAGCTTTTGCTAAAGCCAAGACAATTCTTTTCATAAACTCTTCCCTTGTTTTTATTCATCTGTAAACGCTGTTTTTCATTTTGTTCTTTAATTACATTTAATTATAATTTTTATTGAATTTAATCTTAATTAAACTTTATCACTAATCATTCTTTTTTATATTTTTTGGTGGGCATTTAATTGAAAAATATGTAATTTTGTTTTATAACTTAGTATATTAAGTGTACACATAGTTCTACAAATTACAAATGTTTCAATAATCTCTTTATGAATACACATAATTATGATGCTCTTCACTATAAATGCACTCAGCTAAGTAGAAGAAAGCAAAAATAAAATATGCTTCATAAAGCATACATCTATATATACAGAAAGGAATTTATTATAATTGTATAATCATCTAAATATAATTTAAATTATACATATTCAGGTAGATATGTAATATCAATTAAGATCTTTTTATTACATTATTTTTTTATTTTAGCTTCATAATTTTCATTTTATTTGAAAATAATTAAAAATCATCCTTATTTGATTGAGAAGGCTTATAATGCATGACTTGGCTAGGGCTAGCCAAGTCCATAGCATTACAATACCCCCTCCCTTAAAATGACAAGACAATGAAATGAAAGTGAACATTTCATTTCTCATTATTTAAACCTTAAGCTGAGTTTCTTTCATCATTTGACCATTGTCTTGATCACTTATTGCTATCATTGCTGGTGTTTAACATCCCAGGAACAATAGTCAATTTTGACAATTATGCCAGTATACATTTCCACAAGCAATCTACCAATCATTAGAATTGTGTATCAGTATAACAACACTCACATTTACATTCAATATGTCAATTCAAAATAATTATATTAAAGCTATAAACCAGGTCTTTTTCCACAAATGTTCTAATGAAAATAATAATAGGCATGCTCAACTGATACTGAAGTTTTATCTAAAAGAAGTGTGCCCATCCCTCCACACTTGAAGTGCAATAAACAATGTGTGAATACAAATAATATTGCATGTCCACATAATCAATCAATTCCACACAGGCATATACTTAATATAATGTTATCAACACTCATTTTCAGATTCTCGTAGAGAATTGGTAACTAATTAATTTGTTTTATCAATTTCTATCTAATGGAATAGAGTTTAACATTTTACTTTCATTTCTAGGCAATACATTATTCAGAGGGGGGGAAATGAGAATATATTAGCATGCCTCACTATCGCTAATATACATCAAGGTTTCTTTCCTCAAGATAATGAAATTACATTTTGAATAGTCATTTTTGATTGACACTTTCCAGATAAGATTTTATTTTATTTTTATTTTACTCAGCTCTTGGATAACAGTCTTTTACATTCTTAAAATAGATAAGGGTCATCAAAATAACAGCCTTTTCTTATCATTCATTTAGGCATCACCATTTACATCTATCCAGGAATTTTTTCAGCAGATATAGTGTACTCATTTTTTATTATTTAAAATATTTTCTGCTGATTTTAGAATTACGATGTAGTTATGCTGGACTCATTTTCTTCCATTTTCTGGCTCTTTTTATTTTGTTGATTAAATCCAACTTCTTTATGATAGACACATTCTTTTGATTGATAACTTAAATTCAATGTACTTAGCATCTCAGCTACTTATTCAATGTTTCACTTATCACTGTCAATAAGGATCTATTCTACTTTGAAAAGCAAGTTTCTCTTTATAATTAAGATAGGGTTCTTAATCTGACCATTTGTTTTCTGAAGAAAGTGGTATGCTTCATCAAGTATGCCTCTTTATAACTTTGAAAAATAATGCACTTGTTGAACAGAGAATTCCATCATGTTTGAGATGTTTCCTGTAAATTGGTGCAAAAAGGATCTCCTTTAAAGTCCATGCACATTTTATTTTATTTATTACTTGTTTAGAAATTTAATATATATTTGACCAGCACATTAATGGTACTAAGTGAACAGAGCATTGATGATGGTCAGGATGTTTTCAGCATTAATGGAGTAGCATCTAAGTATGTAAATCCAGATAATTATTGTTTGTATTCCTGCCCAAGGTTTGACATTGGCTAAATAATCACTTTCAAATCCAATCACAAGATTGTTAATTTATTTTATTATTGATCATTCACAATGATAAATGAATTCTGGTGAACTTATGCTAATCTCTCACACTTATTCCTTTTATATTAATTTTATATTGTTTATTTGGGCTGATGATGGCTTCCCATTTTATAATTTTACCCTAACATGATATACTGTTACAATTGTTTCCCAATTTGCTACTATTTCCATACTGTGTGTGTATATATATATATATATTTTAACTAAAATAAGAATTATCTTAAATATAAATTATGAATTTCCTATATTACATTCAAATATCAGCCTTTCAAGCTAATTATGCATATGCTTTTGTGAGTGTTAATAATAATAAATGAATACTTTCTCTCCAATACAAGATATAGTATTTATGCAGGAATAAAATGAATCCACTTATTCCTATGACTCAAATGCTTATATATGAACAAATCTGAAGTTCTGGCAAGGAAAGCATGAGAATGGAACAGTCACTTTAAATTGCTATATACGATGTCTGAATGAATGATGTCGGTGAAATTGTCTACAATTTACTAAACATCATGTAAGTTTATGAAAGATGATTCTTCTTTTAGTTAGATTTGCACCCCATGTTGGGCACCAAATCTAACTTTAGAAAAATTTCCTAAATACAGTTTTACAAAAGATGAAAATTTTCTTAAATATACATTTACAAAAGATGATTTTCTTAAGTATCAATGAAATGTGCAATGTAGAGTATAATGTATAATCTCCTTTATGTGACCATGTTACAAACCAATTGTAACTAAATACAAATCAATTCTAACAAATGACAAGTTATTCTTTATTTTGTTAACTTTATAAAAACTTATTAAATTAACATGAAATGCATTTTGCAATCTTTCGATCAGTCATCCACATTGTGTTTCAAATAGATCTAAAATGATTGGGAGAGTTTACAAATATCACATATATTATTGGATAGTTTAAGTTAATTATAACTTTTCTAACCAATGAGAATATTTATTCAAATGGTCACACATCCATGTTATGGATTGATTGCACTAGCTAAACTGCATGCCAATTATAACATTTTAAGGATGGATCGATGGATGCTTCATCATTCCCAGCTAAAACTATTTCTAAAGCCTACTGGGATGATGATGATGGTACAGAACATCTATAAGCTTATTTGCCAGGGTTCCAAATTGTAACTTTAATAAAATATAAAGGTTAAATCTTACTTCCATAATTTTCAGTAATATTTAATGAATGGGTAAATAAATAATCAATCGATTCAGAGAATACTGAGAATGCATTAAAATTTATAATATTAATATCTTTGGAGATTCTTGGTTATTCTCAGCAAACTCCCCATTCACCATGATTAAAGCTACAATTAAAATTTTATTCTAATTACAAAGTTCTATATCCATCTCCACCTTCCTGATCCACCACTCTGTCAACTTCACATCCAGATGTCTATTACACTATTATTTATTTGACTATTAAAATTTACATTTTTGCTAGCTCATTTCTCTCATTATAATCTCTTCAGGGTTTTTAGAATAATTAGGTGTGGAAATCGAATAAGCTGCGATAGATCATTGGTGATAAACACTCCTCTAATGATCACCTCCAAGGTGATCTCGGCTGTCATTAATGCAGTTTAACATTTATTTATATTAAAGCTCAGAATAATTTAAGCTTATTAAATCTTTTATAAACACATCATAAAACAGTCACGATTATAACAAAATTATAAAGAAGTGCATCTAGAGAGGGGTTTGAATACAACGGATGGAGAAAGGATTTTATGCCCACCCACTGCACTCGCTATCACTCCATCACTATCTCTATTCACAGTTAATCTTTTAACTATATTAAATTATTTGATAATTCTAAGTATCTGAAATTAACTATTTTAAATAATTTTAGTGAATATTATTTACGTACATGATAATTCAAATATTAATAATAATAGATTGATGTATGATTGGATTGGAAAAATCTAGATAATAATAACCCACAAAAACATTGAGACATATGCAAATTTTATTTAAAATAAATAAATTTTATTTGACAAGCTACAATTCAATACAGAAACATATACATTATATTTACACTTTTATTTATCTTAGATATAATGAATACCACTTTCTTCCCATGTTCAATGCTTTCTATTTTATTACTGATTTGTTTCAGAGCTAATTTCTCTCCTAATTGAATTTAATAATTTTATTTAATGAATTTAAAATTAATATTCCTTTGCAAATTTTTTAATCTTATCCTATCATTCTGATCAAACATTATTTTGCCCTGATCTTTACAACAGAGATATCTTAAGAATAGTGAGACTAAGTCATTGCAAATAAATCAGCATTTAGATCAATCATCATCATAGTGCACACACTCTATACTCATGTTCTTATGACATAATATTTTAACAATATTACCTTTCCAGTGAAGTTCTCAGCTGGCTATGTAAATATTTATTAAATAATTTTATATATGCATTGCTTATGCTTAAACATTCGTAGGTTTTATTTAACCCTTAATTTCACATTTATTAACTTAACTACTTTTGGCTCGAATGATAAATTAAATCTACAAAACTATATTCAAGTACACTAATCACACATACATTATCTGCATTCATTCTGACATTAAATTGAGTTTGCGACCTTGTATCCAACAATTATAATAATGCTTATCATGGCTATCTCTTATACACTCGTAAGGAATATCAAACCTTATCATTAGGCAGGCAGTGACCCGAATAAGAGAGAATCTTTTCACTAAGGTTGATATATGCTAGGATTTTTATTGCTAATCATATAAAAAACTGAGGTAAACCTATTACCTCTGGCCAATAGTGTAGAGAATAATCAAGTGGGAAAACTCTTCCACTGTATTCAAATACTTTATGAATATAGCATACATATCTTAATGAGCTAGACTTCACAGGCTTTGTGGAGACTTTTTCTATCCACATACATAAAGGTCAAAACATCAAATTATACAAGTAAAACTTTCATATCTTTAACATTCTTGCGAATTAGTGCACTGGAATATGAGCCCATAAATCTTCCAAACATTAATCAGCTTGTTTCTGGCCTTAAATCCATGATAATAATAATAATAATAAATAAGAAATACACATAAAATTCTCAAAACTATTTCCATGCACTTTTATAAAAAAATGATGATGTTGTAGCTCAATAGACAAGCAATTTATTTATAAGTCTAAGCATTTGACAATAACTTCTGATACTAATAATAATATCTCTAAGTGTTTTTTTAAATTGTTTGTAAAGAATTTTGAATAAGGCACATCAGAACGACATGATATCAATTTCACCTACCCCCAAAATGACAATAATAGCAAAAGCATTTAAAAATAAACACATTCAAAATTGTCTAATATCAATATCTCTACCCCCAAAATAATACAATTGTGATTATAACATGAATTAATTTTAAAATAGATGATATACATGATATACTACAAAGAAATTCTTTTTTTTTAGAGTAAATGTCCTACACACATAAAGAGCTAATAAAAAAAATTATACTTATATAGAGTTCTTTGGCAAGTATCCTCCAAGTTCCTGGTTACCATTTTTCCTTTTTACGTTTCTCCTTAATCGATTTATAAGAGCACATGAGTCCATGTATCAAAAGTTCTTTTGATGGGGTTTAATTCCTCTGCCATCAGATATATAATTTTTATTTTGCTGAACCACGTTCCTCATTTCCAATTCTATGCAGATTACAGTTAAACTTTTTAATTTTATGCAGATTAGTGAAACAGCATGCATTTAAATTTTTCACAATATAAGTCCATTTCTGATTGTCTTTTTCTATCTTTAGATTCATTTTATATTTAAATTGAATGCCTATATAGACAATATCAAATTTAAAGTTTAATTTCTGTGGTTTAAATTTTTTTACCATTTGTTGATCCAATCATGACTACTAGCTAACTTCTGGAGATTAAAAATGTGTGCCAACTTAAAATTTATTCAATACACATTGTCTTTTCTTAATACAATGTTAAATTTAGCAAAGTTATTCTTAAGAGACAAAAAAGCAACAATAAATAATTTTAAATTTTATAGCACAGTTTCTCTCTAAGTCAATGAAAGAAAAACTTGCAAACAGAAAGTTTCAAATAGAAATAGCCCTTCATCTTCTGCTAACACAGATATTTTATAGAGAAATGCCATCTGGTCATTCTCTTTTCTTAATTAATTGACTTGTTCTCTTTTCTCTGGTTAATCTTTAATCTTTTGCTCTTTCCGAAAAATCTTGCCAAAGTCCTGTCTGCATTTTAACAGATGACCAACAATTTTACAATTCAACAGCTATAATTGCCAATTAATTTTTGACATTTCATAGACCATCATCATTAATTGTACACTTAAATTCCTTGGTGAAATTTATATCATTTAAAGGCTCTGATAATTGACTGAGTAATATAACACCATGAAACCCACATTAAAAGTAAATAACAAAACGGTTATCTTCCCCCTTTTACTTTTCCATTAAATAATGAAACAAAATATATTTTGCAGCCCAGTTTCAAACCCAGATTTTGAATTAAATTTGTCTGCTAATATTAAACTTATTAAAATGATTTAATTTCTTATTTAAAGATTTTCAGTTTCAAACCCAGACTTTGAATTAAATTTGGCTGCTAATATTAAACTTATTAAAATGATTTAATTTCTTATTTAAAGATTTCTTTACAACATGACAAGGAATGATTATTAATTGCGAATTTTACAATTAAAATCCACAATTAGATCAAATACACACACACATCGCAGGTATGTAATTCTTTAATTAACCAATGTAATACTTTAATCCTTCATTATAATTCTTAATTACTATAACTATATTTTTTTTTTCATTTACTCTCATGAACTATTTATTTCTAACTTAGTATAAAATAATGACCATTCATCATCACTATCTAATGTAATTTTTAAGAGTCACATATCTCCTCCCTCTTCACAGTCAACTTTAATGTATAAATCTTGCTTTTCTACATATATTTTTAATATTAACTTGACCCATAAATTAAAATAAAATAATCTTTTGGTTAGAAATACCTTAATAATAAATTTTCAGATTGTTTACTAAGTCAGACTTACGCAATCCTTATAAATATGGGTTCGAACTTAGTCTTGGCTAAAATTTTTCTTATTAAAGAAAAATATATATATAAACTATGAGAAAAATTTTGATTGAACCTTCTCTTTCATAGTTAACCTAAAAAAATGGAGTCTTGGACAAATACAAGGGCTACAATATATATATATTGAAACAAGAAACGATATTTCACATGTATATTTATTCTAAGAGCTAGTTATCCTTCCACTTTAAAAAACAGCAGATGTATAAAAAAGTTTAGTTTATGATGTTACAAGAAAATTATTATTTTCTATAATTGAGAAAAGGAAATGATAAAGAAAATCATTATTGATTTTATAGTTTTGGATTACGATATAATTTAAATATATCACATATTTATTTAAAGCTGGCATGTATTAAATTGATTACATTTTTAATTTTTGGATGTTTTCGAATAAAAGTGTAATAATCACTTGAGGCAAAGTTAGTAAATTGAAAAGCATGGCTTAATTCTTATGATTTCTTATCTATCCGCGTTAAAAAGTAGATTATCCAATCATTATGAAGAGAAAGGCAATCGGGCTTAAATGAGAGCAGTATGCAAATTAGGTACAGTGGGAAAAGGCTGCTTAATCAGTCCAAGAATAAGATATAAATAGTCAAGCTGCAAGTTCAGAAGCAGATTAGATTTGATTTTAAAACAAGAGACTTTGAAAGAGTTTTAAAAAATTTTGTCAGAGAGATTTTAAGGAGATCAAATAGTTATATTTTTTCCAAAGAGATATTTTTCAAGTAGCTGTCAAGGAAGAATTTTGAAAAAAAAAAGATTTCAATTTTAAAAGGATATTAAAGAACCTCTGTTAATGATGGAAAAAGAAAGCTTTATTAAGGAAATTATAACGATGGAAAAATAAACCAACAGCTTCATCTCTTCATTCTAAGCCATGATTTTTCTAGATTTGCCTGGATAGACATCATAGAAAGGAAATAATGCCATTCAGCTGAAATGCGATTACCCCTTTTTGAAGCAACAACTGGATAAATGAAGGTAATGTTTTTATAAAAATATTCGATATATGTTTTTTAAAAGACAAGACAAAATGTATTTCTTAAACTAAAATTATATGTGTTTTTAAAAGATAAACAAAATGTAATTTTTAAACTAAAATTATATATTTTTTAAAAGACAAACCAAACATCTTTATTATAAATATAAAAAAAAGAATTATTAATAAATGTAGCTGCATGAAAATATGTTTGTTACTGGAAAATTATGAATGAAACTAAAATTATGAAAATCACTTATTCGTGATAAAGTATAAATGAAAATGCTTAATGCTTACCGGAATATTGATTTTGTGGGAGTAATTTAAACCACATTACTGGATTTGATAAATTTAATGAAATATTATATGGACTCTCAATGCTTATCTGCATATTAATGTAAAATTACAAATGCTTAATGCTTACCTGAATGTTGATTTTGTGGGAGTAATTTAAACCACATTAGTTAAATGTAATGGAATACTATATGGACTCTAAATGCTTATCTGCATATTAATGTAAAATTACAAATGCTTAATGCTTACCTGAATGTTGATTTTGTGGGAGTAATTTAAACCACATTACTGGATTTGATAAATGTAATGAAATACTATATGGACTCTAAATGCTTATCTGCATATTGATATAAAATTACAAATGCTTAATACTTACCTGAATATTAATTTTGTGGGAGTAATTTAAACCACATTACTGGATTTGATAAATGTAATGAAATACTATATGGACTCTAAATGCTTATCTGCATATTGATATGAAATTACAAATGCTAACTGATCTGCTTACCTGAATATTAATTTTAGTGGGAGTAATTTAAACCACATTACTGTTTTGACAAATATAAATAAAATAATGAAAGACTATATGGATTATAAATGCTTAATGGCATATTGGTTTTATATGAAGAAAGTAATAAAACTTATGCACATAGATGCACATTTACACTGACTGGACTATGAATAGTCTACAAAACTAAGATTTGTTCACGTTACCTGTTTGATAAATAGAATAAAAATAACGTACTATAAAAATCACAAATGCTTACATGAATTTCGATTGTATACAAAGAAAATAATAATGAAACTTATGAGAACCAATGTACCTTGATACTTGGCTGTAATTATAGAAACCTTACAGATCTGGAATAGCTCATTTTAATCTATTTATCTACCCAAAAAAGATGTACAGATGTGGAATGCAGAGTGGAAAATATTCATGCAGAATTGGTAGATGTCTACTAGATAAAAGACCCTTTGAATCCTTTACCCTAAGATACACCAAAATGAGCCTTCATTTGAAATGAAGGATGAACTTTATTAAAATGAATTGCAAATGAACTATTGACTCACCAAACTACTTCTCTAACCTTTTTCACTAAATGAAATGAAAATGAGTCATCACATGGATAGGAATGAACTTTTTATTAGAACTTGCAAATTAATTGTTATTAAATAAAATTATTATTACTAAAAATTAAATTTAGTTATCCAGTTGTCCAATTTTATTTGTTTTTATTGCATCACTCATCAGTCATTGCACTTGTTCATGAGAATCTCATGCCTCCTGAGCTAAGTCTTGGCATAACTAGATCTAGGTAAGTCAGGCTGTAGTGAGATGGAACTCTAGTGGTGCCATTTGGAAAACCAAACATATAAATGTCTAGATGCTTCCAGCTCTCTATGGTACTACATCCCTCTGATGAGCAGGAAATATTGTTGTAGGGGGGTTAACATCTGCATTGGGTAATGCCAATTGATAGTTTCTTCCTGCAACATGCTCATCAGGAAATTCGTTAAGCAGCTGAAGTAATAAAAGGGTTGTGTGGTGGTCCAGTTACATTTGTTGCCCTACTGTGAGGCCTTATCCTAGATAGCCTACCCATAGGCATAGCAGATCATGATTCTGTGATATGAACAGTGCATATGATGCAGTGATGTGATTTATTCAAGAAGGGTGGAAAAATAAAAGTTTAAAAAGAAAAACAACACAAAAATGAATGGCATAGAGAATAAAACAGGTATTTCAAAAGAAGATGGAGTTAAATCATGGTGTGGATGGAGAGAGAAGCTTACTTTCAAGCCAGAAAACAAAGGAAAAATGGTGAACATAGAAACTCAGGAAACAGAAAAAGAAAGCTCATGTTAAGGCAGCTATTCGATATGATGACAGAAACTGAATAAAAAAAGAGATAAACAAAGAGAAGAAGACTGTAAACAAAGAGAAGAGATGATAAACAAGAAAAGAGATGAACAAGAGAAGATGATAACAAAAAAAGATAAACAAAGAGAAGAGGATAACAAACAATGAGAAAAAGATAACCAAAAAGAGATAAACAGAGAGAAGAGGATAACAAACAACGAGAAGAAGATGACAAAAAAGAGATGAACAAGAGAAGAAGATAAAAAGCAAGCCATAGAAGCAAACCAAAGAATAGAAAAACAAATCACATAGAAGCAATAGAAAAACAAAATGAAAAACTTCAACCAGTTAATAAAAGAAATAACTCGGTCTAAAAAATTGGATGAGGAAGAAATTTTTAGAATTTCCAACCAAAGATATTTTAAAGGAATCACAAATTGAATATCCTATTACTGATGAAGCAAAAATTTGAGATTGTTAAAAAGGAAGTAATTGAAATTACAAAGGATGATCTTGGAATTGTCAGTCCACCTTCAGGAAAACTTCTGATTGTGGAATATATCTCTAAAATTGAAAAGAAAGAAACAGTATATATGGGAAGCTGAGACTGAAATAGTATCAAACACAGTAAAAGAGTTTCAAATGGATGAAAATGGAATCTAATAAAGCAAAATTAAAATCTTCTGATTTTCAAGAAGATGAAAAACATGAAAATGAACATAATCAAAAACTTAATTCTCATATAACGAAGGAACTGTCCAATATAGAAGAAAATAATTCAGAAAAATTGTCTGATATATGCTATGAAATAGTAACAGAGATAGAGAAAGAAACCATAAATTGGAAAGAAAAAGTGTGTTAGTCCTCAGCCATATATAAAAATTATAAACAAAAACTCAATAAACTCAAATCAGAAATTGAGTACAGAAAAAAATATATAGGACAGTTCACATTAAAAATATACTTCCTTATGCAGGAAAAGACACCAAAAAAGGAATCTGAAAACTTGGGATTTATCAGTGTGAAAAAAAATTAAGCAAATGCAGAGAAACTTTTATAAATACCAAAAAATAACTATTATGGCAGAAGAACCATTTAAAAAGAAACTTTCATGTAAAAATGAACACCACCATGGAAGAGGAACAGGGAGAAAATCCACAGATGGGTGTTCCATGGTTCCTTATCAGACCCATATAATTAGAAGATCAATACAGTAACAAGGATCTCCAAAGAAAATACTTAGAAGTGAAGAAGCAAGCCACCACAGTGATTTGAGCATGAGAAACTCCCAACAAAACAATCCAGAAGTGTGTCACCTTATTATACAGGAAGAGTATTATAGTAGAACTGATCATGATCCTCAGTCTCCTAAACCAAATTGTAGTTATGATACAGAACAATAAAATAAAAATAGCTGGAGAAGAAGTCTCTGAGTGTGATAAAGTGATGCATGGACTTGTGTTTTTCATGTTGAGATAGGTGAATGATTGAGCAGAGCTGCTTGGATGCATTATGCTATGATGCTCCTAAGTATATGCTTGGAACTATCCAGACCTGGATGTTGTCCTCTGAGAGTAGTCCAGCAATGTGTATATATAGGCCTCATGTATAGGCCTTGGTCTCATGAATAGACCAAATGATAGCCCCCAAGACTCACAGAAGCTGAGCAAGGTTGGCTATGCCAAATTGTGTTTTTTTTCTCTGGCTCCTACTCTTAGTTGGATGATCCTTCTAGGTACAAGAGAAGTAGTGCTTAAAAATGGAGATATTTTTCAGGACATCATGGGGGCAGTGTGTACTAGTAGTTTGTGCTTTGGCCATCTACTTATTCTGGCATTGGAGGCTACAGTTCATGTATTCACTTTTCCAGCTCATCTTACCTATTTCATCAGCACATCTAAAACCAATGGAGATGCAATAATGAGGGATGAAGTTTATAATATGTGGAATAAAATTGTACTTCCAGGCGATTTCATCCCAAAATTTGGTCGGGGGTAATGAAACAAGAACGATGTTTCACATGTATATTTATTCTAAGAGCTAGTTATCCTTCCACTTTAAAAAACAGCAGATGTATAAAAAAGTTTAGTTTATGATGTTACAAGAAAATTATTATTTTCTATAATTGAGAAAAGAAAATGATAAAGAAAATCATTATTGATTTTATAGTTTTGGATTACGATATAATTTAAATATATCACATATTTATTTAAAGCTGGCATGTATTTAATTGATTACATTTTTAATTTTTGGATGTTTTCGAATAAAGTGTAATAATCACTTGAGGCAAAGTTAGTAAATTGAAAAACATGGCTTAATTTTTATGATTTCTTATCTATTCCGCTAAAAAAGTAGATTATCCAATCATTATGAAGAGAAAGGCAATCGGGCTTAAATGAGAGCAGTATGCAAATTAGGTATAGTGGGAAAAGACTGTTTAATCAGTCCAAGAATCAGATATAAATAGTGAAGGTAAGTTCAGAAGCAGATTAGATTTGATTTTAAAACAAGAGACTTTTGAAAGGTGCTCTCTAAAAGTTTTGTCAGAGAGATTTTAAGGAGATCAACAGTTATATTTTTTCCAAAGAGATATTTTTCAAGTAGCTGTCAAGGAAGAATTTTGAAAAAAAAGATTCTTAATTCTTAAAAGGTTATTAAAGAACCTCTGTTAATGATGGAAAAAGAAACTTTATTAAGGAAATTATAACAATGAAAAAATAAACCAACAGCTTCATCTCTTCATTCTAAGCCATGATTTTTCTAGATTTGCCTGGATAGACATCATAGAAAGGAAATAATGCCATTCAGCTGAAATGCGATGACCCCTTTTTTGAAGTGACAACTGGATAAATGAAGATAATGATTTTATAAAAATAT
>JAQFVV010014404.1:0-37841 GCA_028023455.1 Epiperipatus broadwayi
AGATAATATCATAATAATAATAATAATAATAATAATAATAATAATAATAATAATAATAATAATAATAATAATAATAATAATAATAATAATAATAATAATAATAATAATAATAATAATAATAATAATAATAATAATAATAATAATAATAATAATAATAATAATAATAATAATAATAATAATAATAATAATAATAATAATAATAATAATAATAATAATAATAATAATAATAATAATAATAATAATAATAATAATAATAATAATAATAATAATAATAATAATAATAATAATAATAATAAAAAATAACTTGCACATTTAAAATATATATAATTTAGAATAATTTTCTTTGCAAAATTAAAAATAAAATTTAATTAAATATAATTATTTAATGATTTATTACTTTAGAATCCATAAGATGTTAGAGCAATGGAAGTGAAAGAATAAAGACATGATCAGTGGACCTTGAGTTTCAGAGTGCATCGCTGTATCAATGGATTAAATTAGGGAGGTTATAATTAATTTATATAATTAAAATAAAAAAAGTTTGACTTCTAAATAGATTTTATATCAAGAATCCAAACAAAAATTTATTGAGCCAAAAAAAAAAAAAGAGTGCAGAAAATCACTTGATATAGTTAAGGCATATAAAGACTCTTGTATGAAAGCCATAAACTTACATAGTCTTTATAAATAATGCAGTTGAAATTAATATTAGCAGGAGTTGTTAGACTACAGGAATTACTAGAATAAAATATTCCTAAAGTATACACACGGAGACTAAACTCTCCATATGATAACATGATCAGTGCAAGCCAGAGTACTCACTAGATACAATAAAGATTGTGCATAAAATCTCTTTCTAGTGCCTGCCTACTCATCCACTATTCCCAGACTAGTTTTTAGCTTGTGGCTTTCATCAGCGATGAGCCTTGGATTTAAAAGCACTGCATCTAGCCTCTGTGTTAACAGCTTGTGTAAGCATAATAAATGGTGATCATGTGACACAAAGTATATAAATGATCTGCTAGCACTAGAATAAACATACTGAGTAAGAGCAAAAAGCTTTGAATACTCAATTAGAGTGGATAATATAATTTGCATTATAATCATGGTTTATGGAAATAAAAGACAAAATATAAAATATTTATCTTAGCAGAAATAATATTGGAAAGGAAAATAATTCTGTCAGGAGTGAGAAAAGCATAAATGTGAAAAGATAGATAGTTTGCAATTTTTGTCTTTATGACAAAAACTCAAAAATACATTGAAAAATATAAAAACTAATCAAACCGATTATTAACATCAACAGAAAAAAAGTGAGAATGTTTCAATAGTGACAGAATAAATTCACAATAGTGGATTGAAAAAGAACAATTTATGGTAAAAAGAAGTTTAATGTAGCATAGAGGAATCAATAGAAAAAAGAATTAACACTACTAACAGCTTTTCTAGGTATATAATGTTTTATGTAAAAATAATTTGGAAATATATAGTGATCTCAAGTATCAATTGTTAAACTTTATTCCATTTTAATTTAATAGATAATAACATTTTAGATTAAATAATATTAAGCATTTTTGAGTCTACTTAATTGTAAATTTCCGTCAGTATCTGATAAATATATATACCAAATAAACTCTGTATCTAAACTGAAAGTACTAAAACTTATTATATCAATATCTTGAAGTGTCTAATTATTAAAAAAAAGAAAAAACTCTGTTGAAACCTGAATTCTCATTCAAATATTTTAATAATTATTCTGTTTAATACGTCGATATATATATATGATTTGTTTCAAAATTTCATTTTTTAATTAGTTAGGCACTTCTTTTTTTTTTTAAAAAAAAAAAATGTTATAAAACATGTTTTTATTGTCTGCTTCTAAAATAAAATTAAAAACTTATCATACATTAATTTGTACTTAAATATTTTTTTTTATATAAATTATATTTATGGACTATAAAAATATTAAAGAATTAAAAAAAAATTAAAATAACTAGTAATAAAAAAATTCAATATGAAATTATTTCTGTGTCTCTCGACAAATAGTTTTGATCTAAAAAAAACTTTTTCCAAATCAATTTCGGAAAAAAAAAATTAAAATTTGGAAGTATGTTATTTTCAGATTAGTTATTAAATTATTTGTTATAAGATTAACAATAATAAATTTAAATAATAAATTTAAATGATAAATTGTGTTTATAAAATTTTTTGTAATAAATTTTGAAGAACTAAAATTTGTTAATCTAGTTTTAGACGTACAGTTTATTATATAAAAATTAATATTAGAAATATGATAAAATTTAATTTGTTATATAAAAATTAATAGTAAAAATTTGACAAAATTTACTTTTAGCTGTATATCAAAATAATTATCTATCTATCTATCTATCTATCTATCTATCTATCTATCTATCTATCTATCTATCTATCTATCTATCTATCTATCTATCTATCTATCTATCTATCTATCTATCTATCTATCTATCTATCTATCTATCTATCTATCTATCTATCTATCTATCTATCTATCTATCTATCTATCTATCTATCTATTTTTTTATTGTTACTGGGGTAGAATGAAAAACGAAAGCATAAAATAAGTATAACTGCTCATTCCCTTTCTCATATTTTTAGAATGAGAAACAGTGAAAGCACATAGCAATAACATCACCAGGAAACATTTAGAAAATCCCAATATCAATAACATTTTCAAACTGTTGTCAAGGCAACCTTTTTTTAATAATGAAGGTAGAATCCCATATTAATAGTCTAGTATACTTATATATATATATTTCCATTCTTGCTATTAAAAGGTGTGAAGGTTGCCTTGACAGCAGTTAGAAATATTGGTTGCTATATTTACTGTGAATGTTTAGGTGGTTACTGGTTGGAAACTAATTATATATATATATATATATATATATATATATATATATATATATATATATATATATATATATATATATATATATATATATATTGTCACCTCAACTTTCTCCGCGCACTCTTTCACTTATTCAACCTCAATAAACTCTCATTTATTTCAAGTAGCTAGTCAATTGAATTTTATACTTTTAGGATCAAATATACCGGGGGCGCCAAATTGCAGCTATAAATTGTAATGCCCACTAGAGATCATCATCATTAGTCAATTTAGGACTATAGAAGATACTGGAGAAAGTAATTAAATTGTCTCTCAAAAAATAATAATAATAATAATAATATTGATAAAACCATTCAATCTATGTGGTCTTAATTTCAAACCTAGCATTAGTCATGCAAATATTTCATGATAAATTTATTATAAAATTCATAATAATGAGACAACTTTCTTCCACAACTTTATTATAATTATCTGATCTCGAGTGGTAACTACAGAAAATACTGTATACAGTTCTCATTTATATCTGACTGGAAATAAATCAGTAATCAATGCAGAGAACTCATAATCTATGTTCATAATATAAAATTATTATTTAATTTAACATTAGATAAAATTTATCACAAATAAATCCTCCCCATTTAATTCCATTACTTTATTTTTCGTTCTCAGCATCTATCACTTTCAATAGCCACAATTATATAACACGGAATGTCTGTGTTATGTTCTCTAATCTGAGAATCCCTAATCTTATTTCTCTAACACACATATATCTTTCGATCAACTATCAATTCATGATCCCTATTTTATAATAGTATAATAATTTTATTATAGTGTGATAATGTTGTTATAATAAGCTACTTGACTTCCAAACTAGCTCTTAGACTAATAATTGAACTGCTCTTTCTCAAGGTCTAGATCTGTCAAGAGGTGCCCATATAAGTGATTACACTGTAATGGATATGATCCCATATATGCTAAAATAAATTTTAATACAAGTTCAATAGTGGGAATCACTCTAAACACCGAGAGCAGGAAAGGGATTTTATGTCTGCTCCCAATATTCACAACATTACAATGAATCAAAAGATTAAATTTGTTAAACTTAACTCAACTATTCCCTGTCATTTTATTCTATTATTTCTAATCTATTTTAATTAATAACCTTAATAATTTTATTTTGCTAAAGTAAAATATGGAAGTAAACCACGGACATTAATCAGATAAATCAATCAAAATTTACTTATGAAAGTAAATTACGGAAATAATCATAAATTAGATTAGGCAAATTAATTATAACAATAAATTATGTGAAAATGAAGTCTATAAAATGACTTATATAAAATGAATTATATTAATCGAATATAGAAATATTCAAGACAAAATTAATACTGTAAATCAATCATGGAAACAGATTATCAATATAAACTTAACTATGTGAATCGAATATGGAAACAATATAATAATGACTACTGCAAATCGATCTTGGAAATAAATTATCAATAGAAAATGAATAATTAAATTTAAATATGAACTAATATTACCTTAAATATAGGTGCTGGATATATAGATTCTGGAGATATTTGAAACATCAAAACACAAAACACAATATAATCTTATAACAATAGTAAACTTTATTACATTAACAATAATGATAAAATTAAAACAAAAACACACTAAATTATAATATTGTTACACAAATATATGATTCCGATCTATTCAGGACTCTTATTCGAATACATGTTTGAATTAACTAATTTCCTGGATGACTCACTTCTTGTTTTGACCCATTCATTTATTAAATAAATAATTAATAATAATAATAAATACAAACGCTGGAAACAGAATTCCGGATATTTTAGCTTTAAGAAAACTTATCTTGAAAGAGAAGAAAACCTATAAATTTCTACCTCCCCCTTTTTTATTGTAAACATTGTCCATTGGACTATTCCAAAATAATATATTCGCTTCAATTATTTTAACTAACAATGTGAAATAATCTTACATTTCTAAACCATTTTATCAAGCAATAATTTTCACCTTTCTAATGAAAAAGGATGATATGTCATAAAATTACCCTACTAATTTTGCAAACGGGTTTAAATTCAAAACCCACACTTTTACATTCATGCTTGTCAGATCTTTACGTTTTGACTGTATATATCTTAATTAGGTCAGTATGTCCACTCAGCTTGACGACCTCAATTTACCATCATTCAAAAAAATCAACACAGATCGGTTAGTTTATTAATTAAAACCTTTGTCATTCTTCATCATACATATACATCTGACTGAATCCTTATCCTTTCCGGGCAACTTTATTCTGTCCCATGTAAGAAAACTCTCTTCATATTACACATCACCATGCAGTATCTATAATGCGCACACAGCTACGTCTTGATAAGGGAAGTTAATAAACAACAACATCAACTTCAAACTTAAATTATTTGCTTGAGCCAGAGAGAGAAATCTTTTCTTAAGATCCAGAATCGTGTAAAGAGCTTCTCTTAGACACCTACTCTCTATATTGGCATGCAAAACATTTCTACACTTAAACAGTAACTTTATCAATAATTCCATATCTTAACAAATAAATGGAGTGAAACTCAGTCATCTCGGACTGCCATGGTAATTAAATTATGAGACAGCTATTTCCCATCTGTAGGGTGGTAGGATTACTTTACATTAGTAATGACAAGCATTTATAGCTTTAAATATGCCCACACATACATCGATTCCAGCCTAGAAAATGACAAAGACTAACCAGATCCCAAATCAATACATATATGAATTATTTCAATTTTAACCAGTCAAGCCAACAACATACCTAATATTTATATTAATAACAGATCAACACTCACAGCATAATAATGGGTTTTATGACCATCCTCTCATTTCTACATATTTAATATTAAGCACAAATTAAAATTTTGTTAAGAATAATAAAATATTTATATCATTTCTCTCTTTACTTTTAAGTCTAAATTTACGTGAGCATCTATACTTAAATGGTATCAAAATCATTTTCTTTTCTTTCCTTCAAACATTTTAAACATAAACAAAATATTAAATTAAATAATCTAGTGATTAGAGTGTGACATAGCATATAAACAAAATGAAATATAATAAAAAAAAAAAAACAAATGACATATTATATAAACGAAATAAAATAAAGAATAAATATCAACATTACAGATAGTCTCTTTAAATGTCTTTTCCTTCCACTGTCCATCATCAATTAATATATTCAGTTCATTTTACTTGAGATAGCTATATAATTGCACATCAGACAGTTATTTTAATTAAATGTGTATAGAATGCACAGACAGTCATTTGAATCAAGATAGATAAAAAACATAGATAGTTATTTTAAATCAAAAGTGTAGCTACAGGAGAATTAATAAATTTTAAAAGAGTTTGATTAGTTACCTTCCATTTGATGAGTTTCTTCCTGGATTTGAATTCACTTAGTTTTCTTTTCTTCTTCTTTTCCATTTAAAGGCTCAAACTATATACAATAAGCAGTCTCTGATTACTAACATGAATTAACTTTTTAAACATCTTTTTTTTTTTCAGAAGTTTGCTGCAATTTCTTTAAACGAATTTTAAAGAGCCATATAATTATTATAATCTGAATTTCATACAGAAGTTTGACAATTCTCTCCTTCAATGAATTTTTAAGAAGCAGAATGGATAAGTTGTAGCATTTAGTATAAAATGTCTTGTTAAAAGTTGACTTCTTCATAATTAATTTGAGGAAAAGGAGTATGCACCACTGATGGACGAATTAGAAATTCATATTTTGGTCTACTATAAAACTTAAATGCATTATTAAATTCTGAGAAAGAAAATTTTAAAAAAATTTGGAGATTAATTCTTAGTTAGCCCGTTGTTCTTAATTAGCAAAAGTTTCTTTTCACTTTCTCCAGTCACTTTTTATAGAGCGAAGGGGAAAAAGAAAACACATGTTAAACCTGCCCCCCCCAGTGGTTCCTCTTCAAGTCTAATCAAAAAAATCCCCACTCAGAATGAACAATGACTCTTAAGTGTTACTATTAACAACTTTGTCTGATCTGAAACCAGATCTCTTTAATTAACACATTGTCGATTAATTTATGGAAAATTAGTTAAAGAAGATATAATTGAAGACATAAGCTTACCAACATTTTTTTTTGCCAAACAAAGGTTACATTCATTGGATCTAAATAATTTCTTATTTAGATTTACATTTTTATTAATTTTAAAAAAATTATGTCAATTTTTATAAAGGAAAGGAAAAAAAATCAAACCCATATATCTGTATCACACACACACATGTGCAGACCATCAAATAGAAAACTGATTATTCAGATTATATGAACACAAATATCCATCATAATTTCTTATAATTACAAGCATAAAATCAATTATAATTTCTGATAATCATAAACATAAATATTCACCATAATCTCCTATAACTTTAAACTTATTCTCTAGAAAGAAACTGTTAACTAAAGCTACTGACAATCGATTCAATCTTAATTCTCAACTCTTTAATAATAGATATCAAATTCACAAGACTTTATCCTAGTCATATAAATATTTATTCCTGAATTATTATATTGGTAAAAGAAATCAATCACCCCTCCCTGCATTAAATAAGGCTAACTACATTTTATACAAAAACAAACTGTCTCTATATACGTTACTTTTGAACTAATATAGCCATTACTTTCTCAAATAAAACCTTTAACTTTTCTTATATCAAAAAAAAATTTTTTTTTCCACAATTACTTCATTTTATTATATTTGGTTTATAGATGGAATAAACCAAAGGGCTACAATATATATATATATATATGTTATATGCCATGGTTATATATATATATATATATATATATATATATATATATATATATATATATATATGTACTCAACTATATGTGTAATCATTCTAAATTATCTTAATCACAAACAGAAAGTCAGTCCAAATATTTTAAAGTAATAAAATAAAATGAGATTTTATTTGTTTAACTGAAGTATGTAAAAAAAAAAAAAAATTAAACTTGTTAAACACAAGATAAAAGCTAATTTACTTTATATCAAGTTTAAAGCTAAAAGAATTGTAAAACTACTATATTTAGTTATATTATAAAGATAAAAAAATATATTTTAAATGTGCTTCCTATTCTCTGATTTGTAAAATACTAGCATAGGAGAGGATTCAAAATAAAGAATGTATATCTTCTTAGAAAGAAAACAAAATTATGAACATGCAAGTAATAAATATGTATAGTCAAAGTTGAATATAATATACATAAGATTCCAAAAATAAAAAACAAATTTTTAAACTTATAAAAAATTTTTTTTGTTGTTGTAAATCCAATCAGTGTTTAAAATTAAATCTGATAGTCAAATATTGATTCAAAAACAGCTGATTAGTCATAGTTCTGAAATTAAAGTAAAAAAAAAAAAAACAATGAAAGAAAAACAACAAAATAGAAATTGGAGTTTTTTTTTTTTAAAAAAAGGATTAAACTTCATTGGTACAATATGTTTTACAAGGTAAACTTTGATTTACATAGTGTAATATGAAGATCTAAAATGATACACTATATTTTTGTCCATAGCATTTCTAAAAATTGATCAATCTGTGAATTTTCAAAGCATCAGTCCATGAGGTGATTAATTATTAAAAGTAAACTTAGGTTATAGTTAGGAATTATTCGTAAAAGTCTACAGTTCAAATATGAATAGCATTTTAGGAGTATAATATTTAATACATTAGCTAAAATTAATATCATTTTTGTAAACTAGGCTGTAAACATCATCATTAACCATTATGAATCCACTGCAGGATGAAGGTCTCTCCAAGTTCAATCCATCTTCTCTGTTCTTTAGCTTCTCTTTTTCACGTCACCCCTGCACACTTTCTTATTTCATTCATCCATCTCACATGTGTTCTCTTTCTGGGTCTTTTACAATCTATTGGAATCCAGTTTAAGATTTTAATTGTCTATTATCATCTCTTCTAGCAATAGATCCAGTCCAACTCCACTTCTGTCTTTTAATTTTTCAATGAGGTCAATAACACCTGTTTATTCTCTTAACCATATATTGCATTTTTGATCTGTTTTTGTTATTCCCAACATGTGTTTCTCTGTATTGCTCTTTTATTAAGTGTACAAGTCTCATATTCATAATTAAGAACTGGTAAAACACATTACCTTTTCAAACACATAGGCATATTTCCTTTTAGTATCAAGTTATTTCTATTAAAAGCACTCCAAACAAGTTTAATTCTATGATTAATTTCTTCCATTATGTTTTCATCTGTATTAATAATCTGACCAAGCTATTTGTAATTGTTAACTTCTTCTAACTCATCATAATCTATCTTTATTTTCATATTTTGAGAAAATCCACACATATATATATATATATATAAATTATTTGATTTATAATTTTAAATGAGAAAATGTATTATTTTACTTTTTTTAAAAAAATGCTGTTATTTCTTTTTTACTGTTTAGTCAGTGATAATCTAAAAAAATACCTTGTTGATTTTAAAAATGTACAGATTAATTTACCTGTGGCAAAACTGGTACCATCAATCTGTCATGTGACCGAGTTTTGGAAAATTATTTATAGTAGCTTGTTCAATGCGAGTACAAAAACAAAATGTTTACGCAACTATTTATCAGTTTCTATATTTCCAAATTGTGCGTAGGTTTTAATTTTAAAAATAACAAACTTTAAGTGAAAGAAAACGCAATCAATAGAAGGGTAAAGTTTAATATATAAACACCATATTTTGTCACTAATGGAGCGATCTAGGAATGCCCAAACTTGATTTCACAAGGATCGAAAAATTCAATGACCACCTGCACCAAGGACACCATAGATGGTCAACTCAGTCTGGAGAAAAAATGATATTATTTTTTGGTACAAAACTATTGTGAAAACTTATAATATTTAATTATAAATTCTTCATTACTTAAAATTCTATTTTCTATTCTGATTATTTTATTTCTAAACATTTTCTAAATTATTTGTTGATGTATGATTTTGTATATGTGCGACCTAACCTGAGTATTTGCAATAATTTTGTTATAAACTAGTAATAGAATAATATATAGACCTAATTTAAACTATTTCTTATGTACTGCAAAGTTAATGATGTTATTAATGATGTTCTGTAATAATAAATGATATTCTGTAATAAAATTCAGGGCCAAGGCTGTAATAATTATAGGTCAATGTGGACACGAATCATGTATTTAAAAATGTACTCACTACAATATACGATCTCTATATAGCTTAAACTGCAATCCCCACTAAATATATGCATTGAATTTAGGATTGCATTATCAACCAATTTCTGTTTTTGTATTTTATAGCTACTTTTATTTTTTAAATAGCTATAAGCTCATTGTTATTTATATTTAATTGCTTAATATGTATTAGTCTGTTATTAAGATTTGAATTATTATTATATCTGTTAGTTAGATAAAATTTAATATATTTTTGAAAAGTATTCAGTCAGAGGGATTTTTTTTTCATTTTCCTGCCACTGACCATTTTTTATTTAATTCTTCATGCTGTTGTTTATTATTTTATAGCTATTTTTATTTTTTAAATAGCTATGAGCTCATTGTTATCTATATTTAATTACTTAATAAGCATTAATTTGTTATTATGGTTTGTGAATTATTATACTTCCCGTCATTGGAGAGGAATTTTTTCCAAGTCTATTGCATTACCACCATTAATTTGGCTTCGTTAATTTTGTTTGAGATTTAGCATGTTTTTGTATATATTCATAGGCCTTTGTTATAGTTTTTTCTTTTATTTCGTAGGCTTTTGAAAATAGCTTTCATGATTTTTTTGGTTTTTGTAATTTACATTTTACTTATTTTTGATTGAATTCTTCATGCAGGGGAAGGATTTGTGTTTTATATATTAGACCAATTTTTATTTTTATAATTTAAATTTTATAGTATTTTATTCGATTTCTTTTTGATTTGTATTTTAGAAGGATTTGTTCGATTTTTAATTTTTTGATTTGTTTGTTTAATTTTACATCAATTTCAACAATTTTTGACTAAAACTTTTTTTTTTGGGGGGGGGGGAATTTGAGGATTTGTTCTAACTATTTTTGTCTCAGGCATTTTAATTTTACATCAAGTTCAGCAATTTTTGTGTTTTAATTTTCCATCAATTTCAGTGATTCTTGCATTTTAATTTTCCATTGATTTCTGCCAGTTTTGGATAGAAATTTATCACCTGCAGGCTTCTTGGTGGTTCTTGATGGTACTGCAGCATCACCTAGTGTCTTGTCCAGTGTAACAAAAAAGTACCAATGATTTTTTAATTAAAGCTTGTGATGAAATTTAGTATAATATACTCTGTTTTGAAAGAATTAAAAATATTTTTTAAATAAAAAAAAATGGTTTTAATTTAGGTAAGTTGAAAGGAGTCATTATTTTTTTTGGAAGATAAAGAATTTACTTAATTATTTTTTTAAATTCCATAATACCGCATCAAAGATGCATGTAAAAAATCATTAGAGTGAATTATAACATATTATAGCAGTTTTATTACAAAGTTATAACTATAATGCAGAGTACAAATCAATTGTTGTTGCTAGCGTCATGACAGTAGAGCTTGAATTCACATGTATGTACTGGCTCAGCTCTTTGTGATTTATAACCCATATTGTGTATTAGACCAATTTGCTTTCCTGAAGTCTATCAACTGATGGAGATTGAATGGCCCTGACTAGATACCAACAATTACCTTATGTATAACTTTCATGTAAATGACAATAGGCTAGTATACCATTTTAAAATAGGCCAGCTTACTGAAAGTTTCCAGTACTAGCCAGCTCACTGAAAAAAGTATTGTACTATACTTTGTACATACATAGAACAAACATATAATTACTGCTAGTTGTATGAGGATTATCCTTGCTGTTATTTATTTCTTGAAGGATAATATTAAGCACTGACAGAAGAAGTTGGCTGGTTTTAAAGGTAAATAAGTTTTAATTAAATTATTGAACTAAAAGTAAAACAATCAAAAAATAATAAATTGATTTGTTCCCATTGTTATTTATAAATGGCATTTCCAGTTTTATTCTTTAAAACGCTAGACTCAGAAATCTTATTGTAAATGAAGAAACAAAAAGCCAACTTGTTTTTTAAAAAGAACTTTCCAAATTAGATGTAATGATAATGTTTTTGTTTTTTAAAAAAAACAAAAAACAACAACTTTTACTGAAAATGTACTATTAACTTTGACTTGTAAGAAGGTAATAATAATACACACATATGTGTACATTGGTTTTATGTATATATATAAATTAACATGAAATTAATTTTCTTTTAGAAAATATAATTTTAGTAAATGTATTGTTTATCTTATGAAATATCAGGATGCACACACCTGTGAATTATGTGTCATGTAGACCCATATATATTAAAATCAGTCATCAAACACATATATGTTAAAATTAATTATTATGTATTATAAAATGAATTTTTGTTATTGGTTTATGACAATTTAAAGATGTCAATTTTAAATTATTATACAAGACATCTGAATGCCTATATATATATATATATATATATATATATATATATATATATATATATATATATATATATATATATATATATATATATATATATATGTCTGTTTTATGTAAATCTATTGAAATATATATATATATATATATAAATTACAATGTAATATCATATTTTTTGTATTAGTTTAATCAAAATCAAAATGATATATTTATATTTATAGTGTAACTTTACAAACCTTAAATTTATTTTTATTATTATTATTTATAATTAATAAATTTATATTTCATTAAGTTATTTCAGTAAATTCATTTAGTCACAAAATAGGTTTAAAATATATGTTGGAATTATCTCTTGCTAATAGTAACAGTTATAGAGCTCTTGCTCAATGAGCTGAATTTATGCATAATTGTCAGTTATATAAATTTGGGTTTATGTTTAGTGCTCAAGATATTTAGATGACGATGACATTGATCCTGGTTACTGCAAAGGGATATTTAAAATCCATGTACTACATTTTATTTAGTATTAATGGTACTAAGTGGCCAGAGCATTGATGATGATTAGCATGTTTAATACCCCAGCATTATTTTTTAATTATTATATTTTTATGGATCAGCACTTAAGTTTGTGCATCCAAATTATTGTTTATATAATCTGCTCCAAGGTTAGCAAGGGCTAAATAATTGGCCTATCTATACTGGCCAACCTTCAAATCCAATCACAAGGTTGACTGTTGATTTTTTTTGACTATTTATGATGATGAATGATTATATTCTTCTCTGTAATGCGGGTGAACTTATAGTTAATCTTTGTTTTTGCTGACCTCTCACGCTCATACTCATTCCTTTCATTTGCATTGGTTTTATATTTCAATTTGATTCATTAAGTAGAATTGATGATGATAAACATCATCATGCCAGGTGAACCCCTGTTTCTTCATACTGTTATATATATACAATATATATATATTGTAACGTTTTCCATATTTCTAGGCCTCTATATGCATTATAAATGTGCGAGTTGATCAAGTTATGTAAAAGAAAAATAAATATTCATTTATTTTATTTCAAGAAAAGAAGAACGTTTCATTATTATTCCAAAAACATAACTATCTTTCCTGATCAGCTCGGCCTAGAATTATTACCAAGTACAATTATGAGCTGAATCAGTTTTTAATTTCTACATGAGGGTGCCAGAGTCGTTAGACCAACTGAGTCTGTGTCAAACATATGATAACTCATAAAGTAATAATTATATGATCTGGATTAAAATTCCCGTTAATTAGAAGATATTCCCCTTTGTCTTAATTAAAAAAAATAAATCTATTTAGCAAAGGTAATTTATATACTAATTTGAATTTAAATAACTAAATATAAAACTTAAATATAATAACATTAAATTTATACACGTACAATGACAGTTAAACTAATAATAAAGATTTATTCTAGCCCATCAAACATTTAATATTTATGACTAAGACAAAATTATAATATTGGAAAGTATTGTGCATATGAATTTAATAATTTGATTCAAATATTGAAGTAATAACTAGTTGGTGTCTTATTTTTCCATTGTAACAGTTTCATTCACTTCTCAATTCACAAATCTTTAGATCAAAAAAAATTATGGGATAACATTTCATTCAAATCTCTATTCATAAAGCTTTATGTAAAAGTCATGGCCATTAACTTACTGATAAGTTGATATTTAAATAGGTCATTGATCCTCCAACGTCCAATTCAGTCAATGGGTAGTCAGTCCGCAGTAGTTGTTTTTTTAGTTTTACTTTTTCCAAATCTCCGATCAAATTTAGGTAGAGCCAGACGATGATCTAGGTGACTTTTCTCGAGAGAAAGTGTTGGCAAATGATAGAGTTCTACTCACTCATGGTGAGCAATTTCAGTTTGTATCTAAGTGGACACATTTTATTAATATTTTTTTTTTGTATAAAAAAATACGAGGCACTTCAAATTGCTCAACACTCTCTGGAACAACAAGACAAAAGACACCTTTCAAACCTGTCAGCTCCTTTTATATCCCCAGATTCTTTTTCGAAGTTTTGTGCATATTCCTTTTTACCTTTTGTTCTATTTTATACACTTCTACATTATTTCTCATTTTTTTATTACAAAGTCTATTTTCTCATTATGAATTTCTGCCATTTTAAATTACTATCAGAAAGTTGTTTCTGATAGCAATCTTTTACCTTTGAAATTTCCTTTCACTATTTAAATCAATTATTCAGTATGCACTTTCCAACATTGAATTTATTTTAGTTAACTTATATTAAAAAAAAGAAAAATTAAACTTTCACTGTATGTTTTTCTTAAAACAACATTATATTACAAAAAAAAATTAAAGATCATGTTCTCTCTTTTTTTATTTAAATGATACACAATGTTAAATAGTAATTTGTACCATATATATAAATAAATGGTACAATATATATATATATATATATATATTCTAACCTCCCCCCGCACGTTCTTACCCCAAAAATATACTGTTTATTACGAATATTACGGGTTCTAGCTCAGTTAACAAATAAATAAATGAAATATTCAGCATTAATTAAAATGATTACTAGCTCTAATTTTAAAATACAAATTCGATTCAATTTTAAAATGAATTAACAAATATTTACTATTTTCATGAGACATGGAGTGACAATACGGGGAACGAGATAGACTACATTGAGACATTATCCACACGATACTACCTCAATGGCATAAGAACACTATTCCCCCTTTTTACTATACCAAATAACTAACTCATAGTATTCTTACGACTTTCTAAGCTCTATGCACTACGATTAAAATAATAATCATATCTTCTCTTCTTTATAACAAGAATCTAGCTCAATGAAATAAAATAAATAAAATCTCAGGTTCATAAATTGTATTCTAACTGATTTAAAATTACGGTAGTAAAATATGAAAAGGGAATTTTATGTCATAATCTACTACACAGCAACTAACAATAATAAAAATAATAATAACAATAATAATATAATATAATCTTATTTCTTCCTGAAATGAAATAAATAAATACGTACGTGGTAGTATTTTAATAATCTGACAACAGAATACGTGTGGCAACATTAGCATATAATTTAATGTAATATTGTGGCAACCGACTTATGACCAATAAATAATATAAAATTATGATCTTTTAATTTTAACATACCAATAAATTCTCAAAATTCTTATAACACTTTTATGTTTACCTTTTGTGCAAAATTTATATGTCTGTTTCAATTATAAATGTATCGTGATTTCATGCATCCATGTGGAGAAATAACAACTCGGACACAAAAACTTTAGAACAAATTTAAAACAAAGTTTATTAACAACATAAATAAATTAACAATATTTTTACACTATATACATTGGATATCCCTTACTTTCATATCTCAACTTAGTTTATTAATTTATAAAATGAAATCAAAATAATATTTACTTGTCCTAGTTAAATCTTATTTTTTTTAAAACACTTAAGAAAATACAGTATTATTACTTGATTTATTATTATGGTTAGCTTATTACAAAATGCATTTCTTATATGATTATCACAAACACTTTTCATCCCTAATATTATTATAATTATATATATATTTTTTTTTTTACAAAATTTTACATTCGTAATAAAATTCTACAAAATAACAAATTTTAGTTTTATATTGGTTGTATGGAATCTTACAAAGTCAAAACATTATTCTACATTCGGTATTAGGTTTCTAGTGTTCATTATCTGATATTTATTAATCCTAATATTCTCATTCAAGCCTTACTTTGGATGATATAATTACAACCATTAACATACCATGCACAAGTATATGTTTATTACACATTATTGAACTATTTTCTTAATAAATATGTAATACTTATTTTCTAAATATTATTAAAAAAAATTCATTCAAATTTTAGTATCACTTTAAAAAAAAAAAAAACAACTTTGTTTAGATTTCTCTTTCAAAAATCTTATATTCATTTCCGAATTAATTTTACAATGTATTATATGATTCTTTCTCTCTTTATGATATTTTGGACTTTCAATTTTAAAGTTACACAATTCTATACATTCCAGCAAATAAACTATTCTTACATAAACGATAACATATCTTCAGTTCTATTTTATTCATTATTTCTTTGAAAATATCTTTCTGACCGATGCAGATTCACAAAATAAGGATAGCGAAGATAGATGCATAGGATCAAAATACAACTAGAATATTACTCATCATATATCTTGACAATCATGGCACAGTGAATTAAAAGACACTATAGAGGAGTGACCTTTACCTGTCTACCAACCTCTATTATAGGAGCGATGTTAAAGCTATTTCTTCAGCTTTATTATAACATCAAAAGTTTAAAGATATGCAAAAACACTGTCCAAACTATATGTGTTCACTCATAGGGCTTAGTTAACTATACTGAAATCACACAAAACTAAATATGATCCAAATCCTTTATTTTTCCTATTTCTTAAAAAAAACATCATCTTGGTTTCCTTTCCACTAGTACTTCCAAGTCACTATCCGATCTTATTTCTCAAGATTTTTTCTATACTGTACATCGACAAATACATATCTGCATTACTAACAATAATAAAATTCATTGATTTTAAAACTATTCCACTGTTCTATAAGAAAATCTTTTTACTACTTTCCTCCGTATATTTAATCATACAAACTACTTAAATATCTGAATACTTTATCACATGAAAGTTCAAAAGAATCACACAATTGTTCTGTTAAATTATATTATTAATATACTTTAAATAAATTATTGCATGCATATTCCGAATTACTCCTATCTCATAATATGTTTAAAATGTTGTATAAAGTGTGTACATATAATTTAAACTTTCACACTCCATTCTTAGTCAATAGATGATCTAAAAAAATACATTATGCATTATAAACAACTATTAAAATTACCAAATGACCTTTATCTCCTCGATCGCGTTCCGTAGGCTTCACCATCCATTTGATCCTTGTAGATATAAGATTCACATCTATACACTTTATTTTAAACACTATTTCTATAATTTTATCAAGCTATTATATCTAAATTTTAATATTACTAAATTTATGTTTATATGTTTTCCCTAATCTCACATAACATTTTATATTTTAAAATAAATTAGTAAAAAATATTCCAAACTATATTTACTGTACTTCTTCATCAAATTTTCTTGAAAACCGTTCATATTAAAGCTAAAAAAAAAATGTTTATTATTTCTTCTTCAGTCCCTTCTTGTTCAATTTTAAGGTAAAACAATTATTGCTCTGTTTAATAATATTCATATATGACAATCCTTGGTTTTTTATAATATTTAATACAATTATTAATTATGATATTAGTTAATCCCGTAAAGAAAACGTCTACATATTCTCTTCTAATATTTTCTGATAATATTTTCCCGCGCGACTTCTATGATGCATCTTCTCAGTACTTTGATTTAAATATTCAATAAATTTTTTTGTCTCCATGGATCCATTTTCATTAAGTAATTTAGATTTATATTTTCCAAATCAAGCATTCCTCCAATGACCACTTTATAATATTTTTTAATTCCTCTTAGAGAAAGTTTTTCTGTTCTTTTTTCATAAAAACACAATAGCTCTTTCATATTATTATTCGGTAATTTTTTTTTTCTTCTTTTCAAATTCTGGTACTATGTATTTTGTAATGTTTCTTTTAAAAAGATTAACATTCTTTCTTCATTATAACTTTTACATAATTTTTTTCTTTATGATATACGCATCTTAATTTTTCCATAGAGAAGAATAAAATAACCTCAGAGTAGCCTTATAAATTTGTGTGTCATAATTTTTCCTGATGGCAAATAACTTCTCTTTTAAGTTTTCCGTATAGTGTCCAAATTATATTCCTCTGAGTTACAATAATAAATTTCTGGTTGAGCATAAATAAAGCTGTATCAAGGCACTTTACAAATATTTTTCCTTTCTCGTAACTTCTATATACTGTTTTCTGTAGTATTTCCATTTTTACTGTAAGGTTTTGGCTAAACTTGAATAAAATATCTGGTAAGAAAACTTTTAAAACTAGCCCTCCATGTAAAGGTAGTTCAAAATACTATATTTTAAAACAAATACAAAATTTTAAAATTATATTACTTTTCTAGCTTACGATTTTATACAGCTAAAAAAAATATGTTACTCCCTCCTTCACTTACACATTACTTTCTCCCGCTCTGTCTAATTCTTATATTTTGTCTGCTAAATTACCTCCGTTGATTGGTTAATGACTTTTTTTAGCGTGAACAAATTTACACATTTTTAGTTTTATAACAGACTAGATTTTTCAAATAAGACATTTATGACGTAATGATTTAAAATATTACTTAGAATAGTATTTTTAAACTCAATTATAGTTTAATCAAAATCATTTAAATTTTAAAACAATTATTAAAATAACATTTAATATTTCAACTTTTATTTCAACGATAGACAGCAATTACATTTAGTTCCATAATTCACAAACTTTATTTTTATTCTAACAAGCATGTGTGTGAAGGTATATAATATACAGTCACATGATTACTAACTTTATCAGATGATTTTTTAATTTACATCTCGGTCTAAATTACCAAAACTGATATATTTTATAAAAATTTGGAAAATAATTTAAAAATGTAGAACTAAATATAATTCTCACCATCCCAAAGTTTATTTTAAAATATATTAGATTAAATTTGAATATTAATTATAATTATAATATTACATATCGTTTTTATTTAATTTATTAGTTTTAAAACATTACAATTGAATTGTTTAATATACTTTTAACTATTTATAGCTGTATTATTTTATATGGCCAGCTTTTACAACCATAAGCAAGGATATAATTAAGCTTTATTTAACTGTTTCTTTAAAATAATTCATTACACTTTTATATACCAGGTATTTTCAGCCTTAAATTGTACTATAAGATCTAATCAATCATACAATTATCAATATATTACACAAACGTATCTTAAAATTTAAAATTTTTTAGTAATTGACCATTCTACCTTATTATGACCTATAGATAAGGGCACATAACTTCCCCCTTCGAATAAAAATTTTTAAATTAAACATCTAGTTTATTACCTACTTTATTCATTAATACTCCTCATTTTATTATCTGCTACAACCAAATTCCATCTTATACTACTCAATACAACAGAATACACCGTTTGCTATACAAATTTATATAATATCTGGACACTAAACTCAGACTTTAAACTATTAATACTTATAAAAAATTTTCTACACTTCTGATGGGTATGGGATTAAACTTCTAGCGTTGTATGTCCCTTTTTCACCATCTGGTGTAGTTAATACAAAAGCATTTTCTCCCACTTTTCTAAAAATCTTGTACGGACCTTCATACAATTCTAGAAATTTTCTAAATTGATTTCTTTGTAGGTTGCTAACATTTAAAATTCTATATTTGTTTTGTAAAAAATAAGGTTATAATATATTATTAAATACACATCTTATTTAGGACTTATTTATCTTAATTATTAGGTATTTTCTTTTCTAAATCTAAACTTTAATTCTCTCTCGCCTTTCTTAAGTCTCACCTTAGCTTTTCCTATCTTCTTTCCTTTATTAAAATTATTCTTAAGAAGATCTGTTATGAATTTCTCATGCTTTAGATATTTAAGTCTTACTTTTATCTTGCTTAAATCTCTATTCCGATTAAATTTTTCTCTTATAAATTCACCATTAGGTATCAAGTTCCTAATTCCTTTAAACAATATTTCTTTAGAAATATCAAATTGTAAATGAATATTTCTATCATTAACACTACATTTAAATATCACCTCTTGCCTTTTATTTTTAAATTTATTACTACTTTTATCAATAATTTTTGGTAACTCATGTTCCAACAACTTTAAATACTTTTGCTCTGAAGAATTTGATATTATCTTTGTAAAGTTACTAAATCTATTATCATCAATATAATATTTTTTAAAACTATTAATTTGATCTATAGTTCTTTCACCAACTAATCTTTCATAGGATTTACTCACTCCTATCATTTCATTAGTCAATTTAAAATACTCTTTGGGATTTTTCAGTATTCTTTTATGTAAAGTTAAGAGCGTGCTAATAGCTCTAAACAAGCTTGTTTAGAGCTATTAGCACGCTCTTAACTTTACATATTAGTAAGTGCAAGCTATATATAAGTCATGTGACTTCTGACTTGTTACTATTACTAGTATTCTTTTATATAATTCATTACTACTATTAATTGTTTCAATAGATTTTTTATGAATCTCCTTTTCTTCATAAATCATTTCATTATTTATACTGGTTTTTCCAACAAATAACTTAGTTTATTTATTAGCGAATTTAATATAAGACTCATCTTTTCTTAACTCATTATCTGCCATCTTACCAACTGATACATCATTATATCTATCTTTATCTCCTAATTTAATAAAATATATGTTTTCTGGTGTCCAATTAGTACATAAGTTAATATCTTTATTAACTATCTTAATGAATTGTGGATTTTCTTCATCTACAGTCTCTACAATTTCTTTGTCATCTACCACATTTTCACTAATTAAATTAATAGATTCTTGATTCTTTTCCAAATCTTTATTAATTATTTCAACATATTGACTACTTATTTTAGTCTGAATTATCTCTTCCTTAATAACTCTGATTTCTTCATTAATATGATTTATATTACTCTTTTCTATATTTCTATTTATATTTTCTAGAATCTCTTCTTTATTTTTTCTATTATTTTCATTGAGAGATTCAAAATTTCTATTACTCTCTTCTCTACTTCTACTTATATTTTCTAGAATCTCTTCTTTATATTTTCTATTATCTTCTAGAATCTCTTTTAACATCAGTATTATTTGAGACAATAAGAAGCTATCTACATCTCTTTTATGTGTGACTACTTCTTCTTCCTCTATTTTTAATTCCCTAATCTTTTCTTCTCCTTTTATTTCGTCATCTGTAATTTGTACAATATCTGTAATTGTTTCTATATTAATTGTCTCTTCCGCTTCCCTTTCCTCCTCACAACTACTATCCACAATGAATTCAGATATTTCCTCTACTGAACTGTTATCTTGATTATCCATTTTTTTCTTTATAATACTTTTTCCTCAAAATTTAATATCCCAATAATATGTTACTATTAACTTCTCATAAAATAGTTTCTTACCAGTTCTTTTATCTCATCCAACCATCACCCACAATAACTATAGACAATACCTTCTATACACCCTATACTATCTAACTAATTATAATAACAATAACAATTAAAATTATATGTGTCACAACATCACTTCCCACATGCATGATTCACAAATATCTTGCACAAATTAAAACACTTTCAAATATATTTTTCAATAATACTTCAATAATTGACATGGTCATATTAAATACCAATAATCATTAGCCACATATGCATATTTTAAATTTTGTTTGTCAATTGACCCACAATAGTATAGTACGATTTTTTAAACAATCAGATTATCTACCACATAAAATTGAAATTATTTTTAATAACAAATACTTAGTTTACTTTAATAACTAAATCCCAATAATTATTTTTATAATCAAATATGAAATTATCTATTTCTGTAAAATATGTCTATTGACAATCTCCTGATTTACATGAAGAAATTCAAATACTAAACTATATGTAATTCCACTACACATCGTGCAGTCTCATTGGAAAAGCAAAATTTAACCTTCTGTTAGTTGAATCCAACCTATCGATTGTAGTTCCAACTACACATCATGCAACACGTTGGGCGATCACAATCTAACCTCCCCCCGTGCGTTCTCACCCCAAAAATATACTGTTTATTACGAATATTACGGGTTCTAGCTCAGTTAACAAATAAATAAATGAAATATTCAGCATTAATTAAAATGATTACTAGCTCTAATTTTAAAATACAAATTCGATTCAATTTTAAAATGAATTAACAAATATTTACTATTTTCATGAGACATGGAGTGACAATACGGGGAACGAGATAGACTACATTGAGACATTATCCACACGATACTACCTCAATGGCATAAGAACACTATTCCCCCTTTTTACTATACCAAATAACTAACTCATACTATTCTTATGACTTTCTAAGCTCTATGCACTACGATTAAAATAATAATCATATCTTCTCTTCTTTATAACAAGAATCTAGCTCAATGAAATAAAATAAATAAAATCTCAGGTTCATAAATTGTATTCTAACTGATTTAAAATTACGGTAGTAAAATATGAAAAGGGAATTTTATGTCATAATCTACTACACAGCAACTAACAATAATAAAAATAATAATAACAATAATAATATAATATAATCTTATTTCTTCCTGAAATGAAATAAATAAATACGTACGTGGTAGTATTTAGGCGCGCATCTCAAATATATACATGAAATATATATACACCACAAAAGGAGCGGGATGGGAAATAGGGATTTAAACATGGGTTAGTAGGTAGAAACATGAAGCACAATCTTAAGCTAAGATTGACTGCTTCATTATATATATATATAAAATCAAAGTTACCCCAAATTATTTATTGACTAGTTTAGTTTTATGCTTTTAACATTTATATGTATTGTAATGCTAGTGAGGTATATGTTATTAAACAAACATATATACCAGCTTTACATAATTGTAATTTAAAAATAAATGATTAAATTATTATTGAAAATAAAAATAGAAAAAAAGTATAATATGTTTTTAGAGTAGGTTTTAAGAGATGCAAATTTTCAAAAGAAAAAGATCACATCATATTTTTTTCCTCTCTTTTAAAATAGAAAAGTCTTAGTATTGAAATTGGATGGGGAGAAAATCTAAAATAAAAATATTTAAAACTCATTTTTTCATTTTTATAAATAAAAAGAGTAAAATGTATAAAAATAAGTAAATATGGAAAGTTAGAATAAAATTAGTTTGTAAAAGAAAACTTTTGAAAATGTAATTAGTTTAAAAGATTACTGGCTGATTAAAAAAAGGGTAAAACTGATAATTGAATTAATTAAAAAACATGTAAACTATCTCACAAAAGTGATAGTAGATTAATCTAAGAAAAGGATTAGATCAGCGTTTCCCAACCTTTTTTGGTTCGCGTACCACTTGGTAGTACATCACGCTAAATTGTACCACTTCGTAAAAATGATTGTATTTCGTGAAATTTGTTATTGCGAGTGTGTTATATTATTTGCATTATAAATATTATAAGGTGACCATGTATGTATTCACATCACATAATGGGACAAATTACATTGAAACACGACTAACCATCACGCCTGATTATAAACTCACTGAAATTATAAACTCAATGTAACATATTTATATGTATGTGTTTGTTCAAAGTTTCACTTTTTTTTTCAAAATATTTATTAAAGATTACATTATTATGTTAAAAATTATTTGGTACATATTTTGTTCAAAGTATTTTCTCATTCCTTCATTTGGTTTTCCCAAATTTGAGTCTGTTTTCTCTTTTTCGGAACAACTTGCTATTGGTTGGGCCATGGAGAGGATAAATCCAGCATGTCCCAAGTCCTGGTAAAAATAACCTCGGGGGTTACCAGGCTATCTCTTGTTCTTGTTTTCTTTATATTGTTCTGCATGAAGTTAATAGGATTAAAATTTTGATGATTAAATACTAGCTTACATCTAGTAATCCACAATAGATGATCAAAAATTAAAGAGAGTCTAATTTCTGGTTATGATCTTTTTCTGATACATTCTTTCAAATTAAATAATTTAGATTGATTTGCCTTGATCCGACTCATTATTTATCTATTATTTTGTCATATTTCGTTTACTAATAAATGGTTTTAATAAAAACACAAAATTATAAAAAAACAATTAATATTTTTTTTTATTATAATCAAATATTTTTATAAAATAAATTTAATGAAATCCTTGTGCTTGTTTTGAACAACATAATTTTTTGAAATTTGGTTTAAAACATGCGAGGTATATATACCCTTAAGTCTATAACTGTGTTCAATCTGTTTCGATACTTATTTTTTAAAAAAATATATGAAGTAAAAGCTCTTCCTACTAATTTCGTACTAGTAAACGGTAATAATAATTTAAGAGCTTTCTCAGAAAGTTGTTCATATTCTTTAATGTTTAACCGAAAATTAATTAGATTGTGTCATTTGAATTCTACTTGTAAAGTTCTGTCACATGATAATTCTATTAAATTTTCTTTATCCTTTATTGATAATGATGTAGCTTTTTCTTTGTGTTTTCGGGTTTTGGAAAATATTCCATGAAAGACAATTTTAATTCTGTTAAATGTGCTATTATATTTTCTCGTATATCTTGAGACAGACTAACTTTATTTTCAAACAAATAAATAAGTAGATTTTCGAATACTTCCGGTTGATTGTTGATTATTTTTGATACAGTTTCCAAAAATCTAATTTCTTAATCATACTTTCAATTTTATCATTAACATTAAAGATCGTTATCGACTGTACATATTAATAACTTTACCGTATAATATTATTAATTAAAATAATTTTTATGAATTATAGGAAAAAACGTTTCTATGATATTTTTATGATTTAATTTTTTTTTATGACCGCCATTATTGATTATTTTTCGTGTACCACCAACCAGCAACTCGCGTACCACCAGTGGTACGCGTACCACAGGTTGGGAAACACTGGATTAGATAATGTATAATGTAAAAATAAATTAAAAACAGATTTAAGTTATGATCAAATTTAAAAAAACTATGATAAAAAATTAAAACAATGAGAGAGAAAAGGTATAAAAAGTTGCAACTGCCCATTATTATTCAGTTCAGTTTAAGTTCAGTTCAGGTCAAGTTTAATTCAGATTCAGTTCAGATTTATCTCAGATTCAGCTTGGATTCAGTTCAGATTCTTGCTATACAGTCAGATCCATTTGCATTCTTTCTAAATATGCAGAAGCCACAGAATTAGCAACATACTTTGCTAGACAGCCATAGGATGTTCAACTAGACTTTGTGCCCCTAGTCTTCAGCAAAAAATCAATTGTCTTCACCTGGAACCAAATACCAGAACAAATTGCAAGTAGATGCTGCCACATATTCTCTCTCCTATTGTTAAAACGAAACCTGGAAGGAATGCTATTAGGCCAACAATGGAGAACTAAAAAGCCAATTGGTTGGAATCAAAACCAATGGAAAATACACACAAATGAAAACCTGGTTAAATATACTTTTCAATAATAGCCTAGACATTTTATTTTAAATATAATGAACTTTAATGAAGGACTATCATAATTTTAGCCTAAAAGTAATTATTTATATTTTCTTAAGTAAAATTTATTATGTGACATTCTATTACATATATGTATGTGTGTAAATAATTTTTGCTTAATTGTTATTTGGTCTACTCTCTCTCTCTCTCTTGTCATTGCATCACCATTAATTTAAGAGTAGATTTATTTTAGGAGTTAAATAAATGTGCTGGACCCTTGATGCAGAGTATGAGCTAGCTTGGGATGTTTCAAGTGCTAGATTTGTGACCTCTCATCTGAGCATGTCAGCCATATATAATATATATGGATGGATCGCACCTGAGTTGTATACTCAAATAAATAAAGAAGCAGATCCAATTATTGTTTACTATACCTAAAAGAGATCTACTACATTAAACTTCTATATTTTACTACCTCAAGATCCTCTACTGGATGTATTTGCAGACTTAAATGTTGGGGGTGCTACTCTACTGCCAAAATATAACCAGATCATTAGAATGTCTGGTTATGCTATATAACACATAAGTATTAATACTAACACATAAAAGTGATGCATAAAATATTCCTTATGAATCTATTCATCTAAATAAAGATGATTAATTCCATTTAATGAAGAGGCTGAAACTAGCCCAGTTTTATATAAGTTTAGTAGTTACTTACATTTATTCAACCTAACCCTATGGTAGATCACATTTAATCCCTTTCAGTATCAACAATAATAGTAATAAATAAAAAATATTACTTGTACATGAACATAGTAATATCTGAGAAAATTTTATTACATTAATAGCAACTATAATATTAACTAAGAAAGAAGCAATTATGAGAAAGTGTATCAAATAATTCATAGGTTTATTGCACAATTAATTGAATGTTTGTAATACAATCCTTTCTGGACATCATCTAAGGTCACTTACATTTAACACATTAATCCATTTTAGTATTCTTTATCACTTAAATGTTTATTACATTTAATATTTGTTTTGATAATCCACAATTCAGGATGGCGTTTAAATATTTATCTTCATAGTCTATTATCTATTAAATGGTATTTAAATATTTCAAGTTCATAGTTTGTTAGACTCAGCAGTCTAATTCATTTGAACAGAGTTTTAATTTTAGCCAAAGGATTAGTTTTCATTATTTTTTTAATTTGATATATATAATTAATCTAATCATTTACAGATCTTTAATTTATAATGTAAATAATTTTGACCACATCACTGATAAAGTAAATAGTTCGTCTTCCATAACAAAGCGATTTTCATTACTTTTTGAATCAAAGGTCATTTCCCTAAGCAAGAAATGTATGGAGGCATATTTGAGTTGAAAAATTATTGTTTAAAGTTTTATCTTACATAATTAAAGACGAGATAAATTTGCACTATTGAGACGTAATATTCACATTTTCTTGAAATAAAAACAAAACAATTATTTTATAATATTTTGAAAATAAATTTCAACTACTTATTTGAAGTTAATAAATATAATTTTCCAAATATATCAACTATTTAATATTTCTTCCAATGGAAGAAGTCCAGAGATGTTTGTTGATGTTTTGAGGCAGCATTCCAACAGTAAATTTATCCATTTTCCCAAATAACAGTTGACTGTAATAAATAAGATTTCTTGAAATAAAAAAAATAATGAATTAATTAGTGGTGGTTTCTGGTTTATTTATTGTTCATTTTTTTCCCTACAATGATAAGAAAGTGTCATTTACATAGAAAAGCAAATACCTAGCTATTTAATCTAACCATCATTATGTAGACGGCAATCAAAATGGCTATTTTAAAATTTGGTTCTGAATGCAATAAAAATTTGTGAAGACTGGATTTTTCAAACTTCAGCTTTTATATCATTTATCACATGATGACTTACAGAATATTCTCCATCATGCACTGGGGCTTCTTGGTTTGTCCAGGAAATATTGGAAGATGTTCTCATGGTTATTGTGAGGCAAATGTTAAGAGTTAAAATTTTTTTTAAAAATCAACTTGCGGTAAAATGTTAGAAATACCCTTTAAAAATGAAGAAAAAAAATTATTTCAGTCTTTTCCAATCATTTCACTTTCATTTCCGGGTTTTAAAATAATTCTACACGCACTTATTTAAAATAAACAAATCATATAAATATTTGAGAACTATTAAGATATATGATTTGTTTATTTTAAATAAATTAACTTTTTAATGCATATCTTTAAATAAATATTTTAGCAAACTAAATCATTTTTTGCTGAATAAAATATTTAAAAACGTAAGGACATACACACAAAATGTAAAAATTAAACAGGCAAAACTCTCCATACAGTAGTGCCACCCTATGCCAACCAGAGTAATCAGTGGATGCCAGAAGGATTATGCATAAAATACCCATCTAGTGCCTACTCATTCAATATTCACAGACTAGTTTCTGGCTTGTGGCCTTCATCAGTGAAGAGTCTTGGATCTGAGAGCCCTGCATCTAGATCTTAGGATCTAATGCAACCCTCCAACAGCCACCTTTATCTTGTACTTAACTACAAAACTATTAGAAGTGAGTTCAGACTCATATGACTCTATATGCTATTGAACTTAGATTGAATATATTATTGTGTTTTCAATTTCATTCTCATAAATTTTGTAGTTAAGTAGAGATAAAAAGGTGCTGCTGGTGAGTTGAATTAGACCCTAAAATCTAGGTGCAGTGCTCTCATATCCAAGGCTCTTCACTGATGTATGCCACAAGCCAAAACTAGTTTGGTAATATTGAATGAATAGGCACTAGATGGAGATTTTATGCACAAGCCTTCTGGCATCCATTGATTATTCTGGTTGGCACAGGGTGGACCTACTGTATGAAGAGTTTTGCCTGTTTAATAACAGTTATGTGCTAGCATAAGAGATGGCGATTATGTGATGTTTAGTGATTTAAAATGTAAAAATGTAAGATTTATTCTGCACATAAATAGAAATGTAATATAAATATAATTGCTTTATCTCAAAATAATTTAGTGTGGTAATGTTAAATTTATAATTCTTTATTTCTGTATCAAATTAGTTGTTTTATAGTTGTGATAATTTCTATCTGTTTATGCTATTTGACATCTTCGTGCCTTAATAAGAATGAATGACAAAATATATGCATACACATTTTATACAATCATTGATAATAAAATCTGCTTGGAAAGCCATTCAAAAAATCTTTATGAAATTATATATTTTCTCCGAAACATTAGTATGCTAGACTATTACGCATGATATTGATTAAGATGCTATACAACCAATGACAGTGATGTATATATTTGTTTAACTATAGAAATGAAACCAATCACATTTTTACAGTTTTTTTAAAAATAAAAAAGCCAATTTACAGTAATAAAACCATCAAAAATCACATGATTATCATATCATATGTTTACACGAGTTGTTAATAAAAGTACCAAACTCCCCATACAATAGCTTTTGTAATTAATAGATGCAGGAAGGTTTGTCTATAAAATTCCTATCAAGGGTTTATTTATCCAACATCTCCACACTAGATACTAGCTTGTGGTTTTCATCACTAAGGATCCATGGATTTGAGAGCACTGTATCTAAACCTTAGATTCTAATGCAAACCTCCAGCAGCCATTTTTTACCTATTTGATTAACTATACAGCTAGGAAACCAAAATAAAAACACCACAATATTTCCAACCCAAGCTCATTCACTTGTGTAATCATGTAAATTTGAACTCAGTTCAGCATCCATACATTTTTTAACTTTAGTTTTTCAAAAACCACAATCACCATTATCCTTCCCACATCCATTAAATGCAAAGGCTTGCACTTGGAGGCAATACTATATTGAGAGGTTAATACTCTTATTGACAGAAGGTGTAAGCACATGAAATGATGGTTATGTGATGTTTTGATAGTTTTATATTTATCTTGCTCATCAAATCTAAATATTATTAAAAAGATTACCTTTTCTGTGTGTATTTTTATTTTACCAGATATTATGTTTGCTCAGAGAAGAAGAAAATGAGTAAAACTTGATATTATAGTATTAAATAAACATCACATTTTAAAATTTAGGAATAAAATCTGAATACATTGAACTGGTATGAATCCCACTATTCAAATTCCTCATTTATCTAAATAGAATAGAATGATGTCTGAAATGTATATATAGTTTTTAGCAGCTGATTTGAATTTTTACAATGTATAGTAGTTTTATATCATATGTATTAAAAAATATGGACTGCACTACAGATCCAATAATCTGGTTGGATTACTGTTATATGGCAAATTCAATTTATGGAATAGTCCAGATTTCACCCTATCTCGATCAGATTGAGAATTCATCACCATGCACAAATAGATATATGAATAGATAACATATAACCGATAGAAAAAATAGGCCAATGGGTGCTGATACTCAGTGGAGAATCAGGAGGAACCTCATAGATAAGTACAATTTTTACTGACTGTTGCCTTTGGCAGGATGACTCTGTTGGTTAGATCAATAATCAAGAATCTAAGGACCCAGGTTCGAAGCCCCTGCTAGTTCAGGCCAGCAACACCTGAAGAAGAGAGGAAAATAATACTTCTCAAAATGTTGTGCATATACTAACTTGTTTGTTGTGATATTACTAATGATTGAATGTATTTGGAATATTTAAATAAAGTTAAATTTTTCTAAAGACATTAAATATGCATATTAGATGATGGAAATAGTACAATATAAAAATACAACTAGAACACCATAATCACATACCTTCAGGACAACACAGTGAATTTGATTGTTTTTATTATGAACAGTTAGTCCAGTTGAAGATAGAGAAAGAAAACAATAGTATAACTGTTAAGTATACATGTTGTTCACTACAGGGCCAAAGCAGTGCAGCCAATTTATGTTAGAACTGGAAGTTTCTAGAAGTTAGATCAAAGCACAATGTTACAGTACATCCGGAAGTGTCAACCATACCTATTCACGAAGGAAGTTGTCATGGTACAGCTGGAAATGATAGATAAATCTAGAGGATACAAGCTATTGGTATCTGATGAAGGTATAACCATTTAGATGTTGCAAATGTGCATTTGTGTATTTTTTTAAATTAATAAATATTTAATTGCAAATTTTATGAGTTTGTGTTTATTATAATTATGCAATAAGCACAACTGTTAGTGCAATCATGTCAGGATTTTGACAGCTAATGTTATTAGAGTATCAATAAATAATTAAATGATCAAAAGCGAATGGTTATTCAGTAACTATAAAGACAGGATCTTCTTACTGTGGGTTATTTAATTCTGCAGTTAATAAAAATTGACAACTAACATTATTAGCACATCACTTAAAAAGATTAAACATGGAGGTACTTGTTAAATTTTTTTTTCTCATGGGAAAATAAGACAAATAAAAATAAAAATGGCTAAATTGGCCCACTAAAAGAGTTTGATCCAGCACATTCTGAAAATTAACCATCCTACATAAATTGAGTGCCTGAATTAAAAGTGCATATATGTGGATCTCAGACCTATGAGACATTACTTGCACAAATAGTGTCCATACTGCCAGCTGAACTTGAATTTGAAAAAGCATTTATTTCTACTGTCAAACTTTTTCTGCCCAAAATCCTTATTGATAATGCAATAACTTCAATCTCTATACACGAAGGGTGGGAGAGAAAGTGAGAAATGTTTCTCTTAAACACCAAAAGCTAAGCTCTTAACAGCAACTTTAATGACTTCATCAATAAAGCCTTAAGAGATGTTTCATTTTGGAATGAAAGACCACAATCTTAGAGTTCAAGTTATTGATGGAACTTGATATGACATTTGATTCAGCTAATTTTAAGGCAACTCTAGTAGAAACCACTGTGATTTGGACTGCTCCATTAAAAGAAAGTAGTCCTAGAATTAAAGCTGTAAATTGGAAAGTCAGGGTCATTTGAAGATTTTACTGATTAGGACAATCTGATGGGATGTACTATTTATAATAACACTAAACTTTGTATAAAATGAGATAAAGCAAAAGACACACATCAAATGTCCACAGTGGTATAAAATGTGTAGATACTGCAAAAACAAGACAAACAGAAAAAGAAATGTCTTTTCCAAAGTGTCAGAAGGGTAATATAAAATCATATAATATCAATGCCTGTATTAATAATGTGATACATTGGTTTAGTTCTCACAAACAGGATTATTATTAATAATACTGTAATGACATTGTATCAAAAATATGTGGATTTTTATTAATGAAAAGAATTATCATCATCTGCATCCTAGTAGGAGAGGTATTATTGACTATCAATGCAATCATATATCATTCTTGGGTCAAACAAGAGTTAAAGTTACTATACCTAATAAAATTATATATCTGCTTCTTCTGCATCTGCTGGTGGGCATAGCAATTTATTAGGCTGTGAGTAGTTCAGTCATTTGGGTTTTACAGTGATTAAAGTGAACTATATAACAAAAATAAAATCTAGAAGGGTCTACTCATAACTTGTTGATAATAAAGTGAGTTTGAACTATATAAAATACCATTAAAAGTGCTAAAATGCATATAGGTACTCAATTCCTATGCAATATGTTTAACGAAATCACCAAATGCTTTCCAGGGGTTGTAATGAAATTAAAAGAATTTCAAACAGCAGTTGTTCAAACACTGATGAACAGCAATGCCACAGACACAGAAACCAGATAATATTAAACTATACATCACCAGTCAACAGTAAAGAGTCATCATCTTCAATAGTGAAGAGTCATCAGCCATAGTGAATAACCACTAGCTGAGAGTGATGAATCAACAGCATTCAAAGTTATCAGATCTACAAATTAAAACTCCAGACCTGCTGATGAAGTTACCAAACCTGATGAAAACAAAAAAGACATTCATCAAACTTCTGAATGACTACACCTTTCAGAGCTAATTTCATCTAGAGGACAGGAATGTTCTATCTCATATTCAATTTATGGATTAGTCCTGACTCCATCTAATCTCATCACAAATCAATAGATATATAAATAGATAACATATATCCAATAACAGAAACAACCTAATGGGTAATGATGCTCAGTGAATACAATAGTTTTTGTTACAGAAAGGGGATCTGGCTATAACAAGTCAATCCAGTTGGTGGTAAAAGGAGGCAATGATGGTCTATTGTCAACCTAAATCACAATAGGTATGTTCTCCACTGCAAGGTTTAAGCAGTGAAGTGAGTTCACCTTACAACTGGAATCAGATAAAAACTAGTTCTGTCTGAGGCAAGCTATCATGGTGCAACATAAAGTGTCACATACCTACCACATGTAGCAACCTTTCACAGAAATGCTGAAAATGTCAATTAGGATTTTTATTTTCAGTTGTATAGTGACACCTTGTCTCATATTTGATCTAGGTTCTACTGTTTCCAGTTCTAACACAAACTTTCTTCACTGTTTCAATAATATACTGTACAACATGTCTACTGCCATTCATATTCAACAGTAGATCATTGTTTATCCTTTACCTTCAACTGAACTGACCATTTATAGCCAGATCTTCTTTTATCATGAAAATAATTGCATTCACTGAACATGTTCACCCATTCTACTGTTGGATATATGTTATCTTGTCCATAGTGATGAAAGCTCACTTCCGAGATAAAATGGACCTAGACTAAATAAGTTGCTTTCAAACGCACATACATATAATAAGACATACCCAACAAAAGATGTTTAAATATTCCAGTATAAAGACTAAACAAGAAAATTTTAGTCGTTTTTTATTGTCTAAGGGAGAAAATTTTATAAAATATAAGTTAATTTATATTAAAAAATGATTTATTTTTTAGTAATAAAATTTAAACAGAAGACTATTATGGTTTTTAAGATTAAAAGATAATGAGGGATATGAATAAGAAATATGGTAAGGAATGTGGTTTATTGTTGAAACCAGTATATAAAAGGAAATGTAATTTAGGTAATATGATAAGAAATAGGAATGTTGAAAACATGAATGGTATTTATAAAATAGAATGTTTGGATTGTAAAGCAAGAGAATAAAGATGTATCATATATTGGTACAACAAAGAACAAATTAGAGACAAGATTGAAACAGCATTTGAGAGATAGGAATTCTAATGTAAATATACATAGTAAGGAAATGGGACATATAGATTTTAAGATTAAAATGTTGGAGGGGGTTAGATTGTATAAAGAAAGAATGGTAAAAGAGAGTTTATATATAAAAAGATATAAACCTGTTTTAAATAGAATTGGATAAGACATGAATAAAGAATTATTTTTGAAATAAATTCATTTTTGAAGTATATAAGAAAGAAAAAGGAAATAAGTTTTTTTATTGCAACAATTGGTTTTTTGGATAAAAAATGTAAAAAAGGGAAAGTTTTTTGAGAGTGAGTCAAGTAAGTATGGTGTATGTTTGTGTTTTTAATTTAATTGATTTTAATGTATTTTATTTATTTTTAAATTTTATGGGGTTTATATGCTTTATATTGTTTTTGATTATTTTTGTTTTTATTATGTGAAGTTTGTTTATAATGTAATGTTTTTTCTAGATCCTTGAAAATGACTATAGAGTAAAGATAGTCGAAACGTTGGAAATAAGTGGATATATATATATACATCAAATAAAGTTTTTGAAAAGAAAAGAAGTGATTTTTAATTATAGAATTATATGGCTATATGTACTGTATATTTTTGAAAAGAAAAAAGGATTGAGTCGTGATTAGAAACAGAAGTAAATGGATTTATATAATTACTTTGTTGAGGAAACAAAAGAAAAAAATCATTTAAATAATACGAATTATAATTTTTAATCAAATAATATTGACAAAAACAAGTTATCGTAATATTTTGGAAGAACTTTTATTAATAATAAATTCTGATTTCCAATATTGGATTTGAAATGATAACGTTTTCAAGTCCACTGATTATAAATTTCTGCGATAATCTGAATTTATATGGTAAAAGCCACGTTAGTTTCTGTCTGCAAGATTTTTGCATTAATAAAAATAAATATTAATTTTCGAATATACATTAAATTAATACAAAACTTCACTCCCAAAGAAACTTCTTAACATATAATCATCTGATATAAATTCAAATTTCTATAAATTAATACTACAATTATAAATAAATAGTAAGAATTATACACACTAAGATCTGATATAAGAATTTGAGTTGTTAATTGTAACTAACATTACAATGTATATTCATATATTTAGGTTTAGTCATTTCAGAAATTACAATCTAAACAAGCATTTAAATATGAAAAATATATGTATATATAAAATTTAATGCTCGTATTGTATAGTTCAATTCTAGTAAATATTAAAATAAAACTTACAAAAGCATAATGCTAAAACATAAATAATAAAAATTTGCAGTTGTTTATTTAAGCTATAACATTTATCCTAATATTTTCTTCTTTGTTTGATAATTATTATTATTTTTTTTTGATTTTACATTCTAGCTCATATTTTCTACTCACACTAAAAATTAAAGCTGATCTGAAAGGAAAAAAACAAATTTTGCAGTAATAAAAGTTGTTTTACTTTTTTATATTTTCTTATTCAGACTTTTTTCAGTTCCTGAAAAGGATCCTGAAATGCATTATGCATGCATAACCATTGTCAACTAATAGTGTTTAATAGAACGATTTCTTGTTCATTGACAACTGTGTTGCATTTTAAGTTTAAATTTTATTTATGGCATTACTTTTTAATTCTGTTTTGGTTCCACAATAAAAATTAAAATTGATCTCTCAAAAAAATCTAAAAAAATTCACTTTAGATAAATTGTTTTGGTAGGTAAACCTAGCTTTTTTAGTAAAACTCTGAAATGCCATGTTAATGCATATCCTATATTAACTAATCTTGCTTATCATATCATATTCATTTTTTAATAGTTTTATAGCTTTTTGTTTGAAAAATTATAGCATGACAGTGCTAATCAGTTTTCTAACATATCTTTAGACTTATAGTTAAATTTATATATATAATATAAAAAAAGCATGCCAATAGATTCAAACAAGCTTATTTTTTATGATAAATGCTTCAAGAGAAAGCATTCAAATCATCTTTATCTAGGATTGTCCCACTTCACAGACTACTTTTTTGCTTATGACTCTTCTCAGTGATGAGCTAGAACACCAGATTCAAAAAACTGGAACTTAAGATAAGGACCTATCTAAAGATAGCTCTTAAGCAGTTCTAAAATTTTAGAGCCAATTAAAAGTTTCTAAATTCAGCTCTTAACTGAAATAATCATACAGTCCTAACTTAATTCAGAATCCCTATTATTATATATATATATGCAGGTGAGTATAATTTAAAAATACTAATTTTATAGTATAATTTCACTACACAATATTAAATAACCAAACCAACCTAATGTAACTTAAACATTATATCACATGATAGCTATAAATGTTTTCATATATTTTTCAATAATATTATCATCTGCAGCCATTCTCAAACAGGTACTGCCAATTCAACTTCAGCAGTGGGTGATAAAATCAATCCATAAAACACTGCACATCGAATAATAAAATATACTAACCTATTATTCTAATTATTTATTATTTGCTGCCTTTTAACATTGTCTGCAGAATTACTTTTTCTAAAGGTTTTCCTTTCAAAGCACAAAGATATTATCATATATTTTTCACCACAGAAGCCTTCCTCATAGCATATGAATTTCTTTATAATGTAACAATAATTAATGGTTGTATTTATAGAATGGAAAGATCTAACCAAAAACATAATGATTTGCCATATTTTCTATTTACACTGTTATGGAATTACTGTTATTTCATATAAAAATGTACAGTATATGTGGGACCAATATCCTACCATCTGCTTAGTTCATTCATAAGGGAATTTGTCATAAATATACATTGGATTTTACTAAGAAATACTAATTCAAAGCATTATAAATATTTATAAACAATCATAAAATCATAAAATCTTATATATTTGATTATCTTGGGATAGATCAAATACATTAACCTCATTTAGTTGATAAAAATTAGACGTTTTTTTACTTTATTGAACTAAAGAATTATAGAAAGTTTTAGCTTAAAGTCAATTCGTCTACTATTGCCTTGCATCTCAGAGAAAACAAACATATAATAATATAATACCAATAAAACAGTTCAATACATGTTGCTTATAGAATAAAATGCTAAGAATTTAAATATATATATATAATAAAACAAGTTATAAATTTCATAACTTGCTTTTAAGTTTGGCTTTGAATGATCACTTTAGATGGAGTCACCAATAAGCTCCAAACAAGCTTTATTTTTGCAGCACATTAGAGAAAGAATTCAAAATCTCTCATCATTAACCATACCTCCAGACCTATTGGTTTAAAGCTTATGGTTCATCTCAGTGAATGGATGGGTCTTATATAAACTAGATGTGTATATAATATTCTTTTGTTTCTAACCAAACTCACCAAAAGCTATGCAGTGGTTGGAAACTGAAGTTATTTAATTTGGGAATAGTTAATTTTTTAGTATTACCAGCAACATTATTGTTAATGTGCCTATTTCTTTAGTTACTTACAATATAATTCATTTACATTTTGATTAATCCATGAAGATATTTAATTTAACATACCAATCCCTAATTTAATAGATTAATCAATAATGCCAAAGATAAATTACAAAAAAGGAATGCAATTTCAAGTACAAATCCTCACGCAGCAACTCCAAATTATATCTGCTTGTATATTGCATAAAATCTGGAGCACATGATGTCTTCTTGATTAGAGTAGCACAAATACTTATAAAGGCATGCTAAAAGGAACTTGGAAAACAAGTTCTTATTTTGGGACACAATAAACAACAATTCAACCACATTCTTTACCTACAGATCATCAATCTAGTGAGCATGTTAAGAGCAAAAAAGAGGTAAAATTAGTAGTTATTCATTGCTAATGTAATAAAAATGCCACTGACAATAGAGAAACAGCATTCATTATTCTAACAAAAAATATTTGAAATAACTAATTTCACAAAATGGGGACATGCACCTGACTGTGTAGTAAATAAAAGCAACGTACATAATTTATCTGTGAGAGCTATGATTCTGTTAGAGCTTAACTGAAAATGCACTCAGATA
>JAQFVV010014405.1:0-37795 GCA_028023455.1 Epiperipatus broadwayi
TAAATATAACTTAAAATTTAAATTTTTTTTTCATAATTGACCTTTCTACCCTACCTATGATCTACAGACAAGGGCACATATATATATATATATATATATATATATATATATATATATATATATATATATATATATATATATATATATATATATATATATATATATATATATAAACATTACAAGCATAAAGCTAAACTAGTCAATATAAAATCAAAACTACCCCAAATCTAAAATTAAACCAGACCAGAATAAAAATAATATTAAAACACAACCTAAGGTTTCACTGCTACAAGCAGACTTCTCAAGTGTAAAGAAATAATAAAAAAAAAACACACATTATATATACTATTAAAAACTACCCACAAATCCATTCACTTCCCATCCACCCTTAATATTAAAAGAACTCTTAAATAAGTTAATTGCTTCAGAATCATAAATTTTCAATAATAAAGACTCTTTAATTCTTCTTTTAAGAGTTCTTTTAATATTAAGGGTGGATGGGAAGTGAATGGATTTGTGGGTAGTTTTTAATAGTATATATAATGTGTGTTTTTTTTTTTATTATTTCTTTACACTTGAGAAGTCTGCTTGTAGCAGTGAAACCTTAGGTTGTGTTTTAATATTATTTTTATTCTGGTCTGGTTTAATTTTAGATTTGGGGTAGTTTTGATTTTATATATATATATATATATATATATATATATATATATATATATATATATATATATATATAAAAGTGACACTATATAAAGTGATATGCTAGGATACTTTAACTTATAGTGGTGATTAGAAATGTACATTAAAAAGAATTTAGTAACATGAATTATATAAAATATTGAACTATTCTGTGGACAGATTTAAATGTGTGTGTTTAGAATATTCTGATAGTTGTTATAGAAGTTTTTGTTTAGTCTGTCTTTTTATTTTCCTTGAGGAAAAATTGAAAAGTCATATTTTATAACTATGATGAAAAATTTATTAAATAAATAATATATACATATATACATATTATAAAATATTGTAATTGACATGGTAACATTAATGTTATGAATATTAATGAGGCTTTGATTTTGTTTTTAATTCTAGCTGTGAATTACTACTCATGATAATAGTAATGTTGTATACTGTTATGATTTGTGTTTATTTATTTATTTATTGGAATATTAAAACATGTACTTGATTGCAGTGTTTTGTTTATAAAAAGACATGTATGCAAATATTTTTGTGGGTCCAAATAAAATTTTAATTGAAATAAAATTAAACTTAAATATCAATAACAATATTAGATAAAAGTTTATATTTTTATATATTAAACATTACAGATATAAACGTTTTTATTTATATATTTTATACTTTTATAAATGATTCAAATTTACCCATTTAAAAAAATTTTGATGAAGAATTATATTTTACAAACACGAATTTATTGCACTATGATTGGTAATGTTAAAATATCATAATTTCTTTGGATTCTTTATATTGATTATAGTCTCTATTTTGTATATAACTAAGTGCATTCGATCGATGTACATATATTTAGAGTGATGATAATTTTTAAAAAAACATTAATCTAATAAAATAATGCTCATATTTACCTTTAGATTGAATAATTTTAATGAAATAAGCATTAGAAAGTAATAAGAAATGCGATTTTGTTTAATTTTTTATCGAAGGTATCAATGAGTATGAGTTGATATTTTACATTAGAATTTTGATTTACATAAAAAAGTCATTTTGTGTTAATAATCATTTCCATTTTAATTAAAGCTTTGGACATCATTTTCAATTCAAGCATAAGCAATTTTTAAAAAAGTATTTTTAAAAATATAATAGTTATTAAACAAGGCACAATTCTCCATACAGTAGTGCCACCCTGTATGGAGAGTTTTGCCTTGTTTAATAACAATTATCTGCTAGTATAAGAGATAGTGATCATGTGATATTTAGTGGTTTAAAAATATAATAGCTTGTCAAAATTACTTAGTTTTACTAAGAAAATTAACGATGGTAATTTTCCTGCACTAATTTCATATTTTTTACAAAAAAAAAAAAAAAAATGTTAATAGTTTTAGTGTACTATTTGGTGCATTAAAATGGAAAGCAAAAAAAGCATAAATAAATGGAAATTATTTAAGTCAATTGAATTTTGCAGATAATGTAACTTTTTCCCGAGAATTATTCCAACTTTAAAAAATAGTACAAAATGTATTAAATAAAAAAATAAATAAATTAAAAATAAACTTTCAATAGTTTTTTTTTTTTTTAAAAAAAGTAAAGGTTGATATCAAATAAATTAGAAAACGTTATAAATTACTAAAATATTGGGAGATAATTAGTGAAATTGTTTACAGATATAAATTCAAAATGCTTTCAATATAAAAAAGTTAGTTTTAAAAGAAAATATGTCTATATATTTTGCGATTGTATGTAGGCATAAGATTTGAGCTCTTAATTAATTAAAGAACAATACAAAGTCTGCAACACATAACAAAATATAAGAGTAATGTGTGTTTGATCTAAAGGGTGATAAAACATGTCAGTGGCATAATAAGTATGTATTTCTGACATCACTGAGAAAAATAAAAGATAGAAATAAAATTGGGTTGATGTTGCTAAAAGATATGACAAGTTCAAATCAAAATCTGTATTGCAATTCCTGTAATTTTTAGAGACTCAGTAATCAATCAGATATGAGATAAGTGGATAAAATAAGTTTTTTGAAGTAATCTGTAAAAAGAAAAGCTACTGGAGTAAATACAAAAAATCGTGTGTAGTATTATTGTATAAATTGTTGTATATATTAATAAACATTGCATTTTGATACTTGCAGTAATTCTTACCAAGAAGAGTAATACAAAGATATTGATAAAAAGTTGTGTGTGTATGGAGTGAGAGGTATATTTTAATCTTATGTTATAAATCTGGAAAAGAATATTAGTTTTAACATTGTAAGTGAAATAACTAGAGTGGTTATACTATATGATAAATTTGTCAAATCAGCTCATAAAATGTACACCTTCCAAGAACCATCATCAAATCTCTTATTGGAGACTCAACAATCATCCTGACGAATATAACAACACTTATATTAATATCTCATAATCTACTGGTTTGATATTAAAATATAAGCCACAATGGATTTTTTTATACATAAGTCTAAATAATATGGTTGTACTTTTAACAAGGTAACTTTAATTCATTACTATAAAATTTTGATGTAAAGTTTCTTGATCAAGATTAATAAACAATCTGAGCATGACTCTACATGAATTAATGTATATTCATAATGGAATAGACTTATTTATAAAACACTGCAATAATAATGGTTTCCATTTTAACATAAAGTTATTTATTTTACAGGTATTAATATAAAGTGGATATTATTATATTTATATAAATGATTGGAACCATGATAAGACAGCAGTATCATAATGAGATTTATTTTATAGGTAATATTTGGAGCTACCATATCTTCAGGTTTTATTATATATAAATATATAGATAGTATTTATATCTGAAATGTAATTGATTTCACTGTTTTCTAGAAATTTTTTGCATATGCTACCATTAACTACAGTTGGAGATGCTAATGAAAGTGGTTTGCATTGAAATAACATTCTAGTAAAGACAGGGACATTACAATGTGTATTAACAGTGTTTGTTTAACCAATAATCAAACTGTAAATTGTAAATGTACATACTTTAAATCAATTACAATTATAACTATATATGTAAAGTTAGAGATCAAATCTCCAAAATAACTATTACAATTAATGAGTGATATTTTCCTAACAACTGCATATAAAAGATAGACACCCTTTGTGGCATTTCACGTTTATATATATAATGATGTCTGTAATACTGTTGGCTAAAAGAATAAATGTTAAATCAATCAATAATTGCACTGTAAATTATTGTTTTATTTTTAAAACTAATCAGATGTGGTTTTAAATTAACAAAGCAGAGATTTATCTCCTTTTTAAAGTTTGTGAACACATATTCATATGATAAATTATATAGTATTAGTTACGGGCAATGTTAATTATATTGCCTTATGTTGTGGCTAGTGGATATTACAATTATTAATAATATTCACTTTGGTGATTCAATCTTAAGCTTGATATATATGTAAATGAAACAGAAGTATTTGTATCTTCCATTATTTCTGTTTCAATTACATATAGTTAAGTTTATTTATATTGCAACAATTAGAATGTGAACCTGAAATCTGAAGAAAAGATTCTATAACAAATATACTATTTATTTATTAGCTATTTGTTTTAACTGAACCCCATCAAGTTTATATAAAACATGGTAGCCAATTTTAAACTTTAATCTTCCCTAAAATCTTTCATGCTTTGAATAAATATGACATACCATAGAAAATCATAGTAAAATATTATTTACCAGAAGTCTAAAAATTATAATAAGTAATTACTTTTCTTAGTTGCTTATTTTTTTTAATCATTCCTTTTTAATCATCTTCTTCCATTTTCTTCTCATGACTATTACATTCAGCTAATTCCAGCGTAAGTTGAAAGTCATGAATCTATTTGAGTTACATATTTGATGAAGGTATTTTTAGATAATCACCAAGAGAATATTGATCTAACAATATAGAATGTTTATAATTTTACTATTTGTCAATAATTTAATAAGTTTCTAAGGAATATTACTTCAATTTCTAAGCTCAAATTCACTTACTTCCTTATATCTAATTATATTATAGTTAATGGTATTTAATCATTCTATCACTCATATATAATTAGACTAATTATACCTTAATAAATACATAGATATTTGTGTACTGTGATAATATTTATACTCTTTATTCTAATATAATACTGATAACATACTGTGGGCACATCATACATGTACTTTTTACATTAGCCTATATTTAAATATGAATAACATATTTCGGCAATATTTTGTTAAGTACTTCATAAACTTCTTTAACAAATTTTTTAAATTATAATCATCACAACTTAAAAACATCATTTTGACTGTATATTGATTACACTGCCTGAACAAATTTAAGTGTATCAGATTTGAAATATCTGACAGCAGACAATTAATACATTTGCATATAGTGATGTTAATACTCTAAAGAGGCTAAGATTATAAAGTAACAAAACTCTGAAAGCACTAAGCCTGCAGAAATTATGATATAGAAAGCCTACAACTCATCAGTGTATTCTGCATACATTTAATAAAAGGTAGATACAATCAACCCTCTCAAACAATATTGACTAAATGACACCAAAGACATAAGAAAATATCTAAACAATTTCCATGAAGTCTTTAATCTATGATAGATAAAATATAACAATGACATTTTTATAGGCATTATATTAACTGTATGCAATAAAATGTTAATACGTAATTCATCATATGTTTCTGCTACTTATTAATTAACTATTTCAAGTATATAAATATAGTTCATAGTGCAGAGCACATTAACCGTCCATGGAAAAATCTAAAAAAATCATACATGGAATGATATGGCTTATAATAACTGTATTCCCTAACTTTAAAAGATAGATGGTGAAATTATAATCAAAATTATTTTATAATACCCTAATATACATGCATTTCTGCATTAATCTCTTTAAAATCTGTGCATATCTAACAGAGATTATGCCTCAACTACATGCAATATTAATAGTAGCCCATAATTTGTTTTTTTTCTATGTTTAGAAATCAATTAAAAGCAAAATTCTTACTAATCTGTAATTTTCTTATTTCTTTAAATGAAGTGTGTTAGGAACATAAGTTTCATATAATAATTCTTAATACCTTTTCAACAATTAATAGTTCCTAACATTTGTCTTGCATTTAAATCATGACTATTGATTGCCAAGAAATGTAATTGATATATCAAATTATTTTTCCAAGTATAACAAATATTTAATCTTGCACTATTTTTTATTTCAATAGTTAATAGTAAGAATCCTGTTTAATTTGAAGTTTCAATTTTAATAATTTGTAATAAATCTCTTATTTTATCATTTATCAAATTATTGATTATTTGTCCTGCCAACTTATTTAATAAAATGTTAATTATTCATATATTTCTTTTTATAATTTACTAATATAATATTATAAGACATTTTAAAATTGCACCTTAAATTAATTGATGAAAATATAGATTTCTTACCAAATCAATAATTCTTAAAATTTTCTTATTGTTGCATACTAAAATATATTTTTCATCAAATAACGCCCCTTGTGTTCTTCACTTACACATAAAATATGTAGCTGAGATGGATTTTTGTGAATATTTATACAAGCAATACATTTATGCAGTCAATTTTTTATTCATTATTTTATTTTATGATGAAAATTTTTAATAAAGGTAATAAATTTAGAAAACACCTACTTTTGATTCAAAGGAACAAAGTGTAATGTGGTTATTCCATAGTGTTATCTTATTAATAAGTTGTTAACAACTTAAATACAATAATGTATGCTTATATATTTAAAGTAAATCTCTTTCTACAGTTATGATTAATTATCTTTGTTTTAAATAAAATTAGAAATAAACTTTTGATTTTTTTAAACTGGTTTTAGTTGAAAAATAAAATTTGACGTTATTTTCATGAAAATTATTTATGCACCATACATATAAAAAATGTTAATAGAAATTTCATGAAGTTTAAATTTTCATTTCCAGACAGAAATTTAATATTTAAGTAAGAAAAAATGTTTTTTTTTCTTTAATTCAATTAAATTTTGATTAGGAAAGAAAAGAAACGGTGCATCCACTTTTTAAATGGATTGCAAAATGCGATTAAATAAATTACAAAATAAACTATAATACATTTTTCAAATTATAAAGAATAATATAAAAAAATAATAATTTATTTTGTTTGTTTGTTTTTTCAAAAACCTATAGGAACTGTGCTTATCAAATAATTTTAATTATAACTTTAAGGAAAATATGACATTATACATATAAGTATATGATAAATATGTGTGTAGCTCCATATTACCAAGTTATCAATATTTCAACTTCTTCTATGAGCAAGACTTTTATTTATCTGAGTATTTCACTTCTATGCTTAACAAGTTATATATTATCTAAAGTGTTTAGTATTTCTAAATTATTCATAATAAAATTAGATTGAAATGTGAGGTGAAATGTGGTCGCATGTATAAGCATACACTTTAATTTTATTTTTACAGCAATATTGATCTTAATAACACTATGTGATGTATGTATTGTGGCTTCTCCTTAAACGAAGTCAAGAATATCTCAGCAATTATGCCCAGATAAACCTGTTAGCCACTTTATTTTCCATTCCCCACTAAATTTTACGATATTCTGCTCCATCCTATTTCCACAACATTATCTTTGTCAACTCTATAACCTTTATATCTAAATCCCCTTTATCTTTTCCCAAACCCAGCATAAAAACCAATAATGCATCTTCTGTATAATCACTTTATATTTAGTCTTCCATAACTTCATTATATGTACCCTTTCTATTTTCAAGCATTTACATTCAATTAACAAATGCCTAATATTTTCTATTCCTTCCTTACATAATTTACAAAATAAATCACCCATTTTTTTCCATTTACATGTATATTTTCTTGTAGCTAAAGATCCCATTCGAGCCTTAAATAATAAACTACTTTCCTTACTATTATCATATATTAACTCACACCTAATATTCTGTTTAGTTCTATATATATTTAAACTCTTTTTACTCTCCATACTATTTCTCCATCTCTCTAACTCCCTATTCTTTATTAATAAATCTATTCTTTCATCCCATTCCTTACTAGTACAACACTCAACAATCCTCTTAAAACAATCAAACCATCTTTTGTACAAATATACTGATATAAATTCTTTATCCAAATCTTTTGCATACCGCATTACCTTTCTCACCCATCTTGTTACCTGCCCTTTGCTCATAACCGAATTAAATACTATTTTGGCTATTCTTTTATTATCCATAAACTGCAATCTACCAAACATTTTCATTTTAATCTTTGCATCTCTCATATGAAAACTTGACCATCCCATTTCTCCTTGAATTGCCTCCCTTACTGTCCATACATCTGCAGCCAATGCACATCTTCCTACTTCCCTTTGAACTTTTTCTAAATAATTTAATACCTCTTTACTAACATATAATGCATCATTACCATATGTTAACCCTGCTATTGCAACTCCTTTCCATATAATTCTAACTACATCATATTTATTATATGAAAACACTGTTAATTTCTTTATCAATCCCTTTTTTTCTTTGCTTCATTTATCAATTTTTTCTCCCATCATCCAAACAATTTTTTCTTATTACTCAAGATGATTCCCAAATATCTATATCTATTCACCACACTTAACTTTATATCCCCCAAAAAGAAATCTTTGTCTTCTCTTTCCCCAGTATTCACCATCATATTATATTTGATTTTTCTTCACTAAATTTAATCCCCATATCTTTACCCACCCTTGCGCATGTCCTCAGCATAACTTCCATATCTTCTCTTCTTTCTGCACACAAAAAGACATCATCCGCAAAAAAAAGAGCCGACAATGTATATACTCTCTTGCCATCTATTAATGGTATCTCTATCACTCTTCCAAGACTTTCTATTGCTCTCTCCATTTCACTCAAATACAATACAAACAAAATAGGTGACATAGGGCATCCTTGCCCCAGTCCCACCACATTTTTAACTTTAACAGATGCTATATCTCCTAATTGATATGTATAGTAATTATTTTCATATAATTTCTTAATAACACCCACTAAAGCTTCATCCATTCCCAGATTTGCTAAACTTATCCATAATCTACTTCTATTCATTCTATCATATGCCTTCTCTATATCTATAAAACTCATATATAACTGTCTACCTGAATTTCTACTCATATCTATAAGTTGTGTAACTACAAATAAACTATCTCCTATACGCCTATCTGACCTAAAGCTTCCTTGCATTTCCCCCACTACATTATTTTCTTCCATCCACTTTGCAACTCTTCCAGCCACCATATATGAAAAAACTTTTTATAAAACTGATGTTACCGTTATCGGTCTATAATTATTTAACTTTCTATGATCCTTACCTTTTCCTTTAAATAATAATCTTACTCTTGTATTACTCCAGCTACCCGGAAAAACTCTCTTCTGTGCCATCTTATTAAAACATGATAGTAACTTTACTTTTGCCCTATGCCCTAAATTCATTACCATCTCTGCTGCCCATCCATCTAACCCTCTTGCCTTACCACTTTTCAATTTCTTCCCTGCCTCATTCAGTTCCTTTTCTGTAAAGCTAATATTCCCATTATTATATGCTTTCATATTTTCTATCCCTCTGTCCTTCACATCTAACATCTTTTCTATATCCATTACATAACTATTCAATATTCTCTCTAATTCTTCTCTAGAGCTACACTCTATTCCCTCCTCATCCAGTAGTACTATCTCTCTCTCTCTCCTAAATTCCTCCTTTTAATGTAATTCCAAAATTTTTTACTCCCATCTCTTCCACTTTTATTAATATCATCCAATAATTTACTATTTAGTTTCATTCTCTCTATAATTATCTATTTTAGCTAACTTCTTCTTTTCTAAGTAGTTTTCCCATTTAGCATTAATATCTTTTTCACTTTCTTTGTTCTTAATAGCACATTTATATTCTCTGCATGCTTATTTCCTCTCTTTTACACTTTTACTAACTCTCATTTTCTATTACTTTTATTCTTCTGAATATTCTCACCTAAAACCCTATTTGCCACTTTTTCTATTTCATCACACCAGTCCTCATACTCATTTCCAACCAACTCTTCCATGGTTTCTTCAACTTGCATTCTATACTCTTCTAACTTATTCTTATCATTCACTCTCCAACCACATCTTTCACTATTGTTTCTACTTTTATTTTTATTTTCCATCACATTACTAACCATTTCAATTACAAAGAAATTATGACCACTATTACATACTTTCTCTTCATTATCAAACACCTTAATTTTCCATACTTTATCCACTCCCTCTTTCTCTACCAATACATAATCTATTGTGTGGGATATATTATTCCTAGACCATGTGTATTGTCACTCATAAATATTTGATAAGTTTCCAATGCTCAAATTTACTCTCTGACAAAATTCCTTCAAAAGCTGTCCATTCTTATTGTCTACATCATCAATTTCTTCAATATGCCCATTCATATCTCCTATAACCATTGTTCTCTTTTCCTTTTCTTTAAAACTCTGTATATCCTTAACTAGGCATGCATATATGCTATTGTTCCATTCCATTATAGTTTGACTATCTCCAGTAGCTATATAAACTATAGCCGCTATCCATTCTTGTTTTCTCAACCTTATTCCAAACCACAAATGTTCTTGGCATTTAGGAGTATTTAAATATTTTTTTGATATAACACCTATACCACCACCCTTTTTTTCTTTCTCTTTTCTATTTATACCCTGCCATACCAAATCTTCCAAAACAGGTTCTGCATCTTCTCTCAGATGTGCTTCCACTACTGCTAATACCTCAAGCCCTTCATTTTCAATTGCTTTGTTTAATTCCTGCCACTTTTCTAATCTCCTACCACCTTGCATATTCAAATACCCAATTTTAACAATTTTTTCTTTCCTAACTACTCTTTTAAAAATTTTTTTGATTCTTTCTTCTCCATTATGTTTATAAATAACTTGCTTACTATTAATTTTACAGACCCATTCCCTCTCCACATCTACATTTATATCTAAATCAACTGCCCTTTGTTTATTCCTTACCTCCCATCCATTCTTCATCTTGTTAATAATACTACAATTTAAAATCTCACCCCCCTTTACACGTTTCCTGAACTACATTCTTTATAAATCAGACTCCCTAAAACTTCACTTCCTTGTTTCCCTAAGTGCAACCCATCTTTCCCAAATAACTCCCTCTTTCCAATAAAAAAATCCCACACATCCACAAATGTAACATCATTTCTCTCACACAATTCTTTCAATCTCTCATTTATAAAACATGCCGTATGTAACATATACCTTTTATCAAATCTTGGTAATAATCCAACTATTCCTACTCTTCCTTTAACCATACTCAAATTCCTAATCAATTATGTGTACTCACCCATTACTCTCTCTCATGCCTCTGATAAATTATTAGTCCCTACCATAACATATACATCTCTATTCCCTTGCTTCTTCATTTTATCTGTAACCTCCCTAATTTTAGCTCCTGGAAAACATACTCTTACATACCTGTCTCTATTTTCCCTTGCAATTATATCTCCACATTCTCTTATTAATGAATCCCCTATCAATACTGTCTCATAGTCTACTTGCTCTACTTCATTCACAAACTTCTCTACTACCTTCTGGACTTCCTTATCTACTTCTTCCTTATAATTCCTACTCAATAATACCTTTATCTGCTCACACTTCTTCTCTAACAAATTTTAATTTTGCTTCTATATCCTTTACATCTTCCTCTATCCTACTCATTCTTTGGCCAACCATCTCCAATGCACTACCTATTTTTTCATCCATATCTCTTGTCACTCCTCTACAAACACACCCTATCCTACCTTCCTCAACTACGTTTTGTTCCAGTTCTCCTGACTTCCTGCCTTCCTCAACTACGTTTTGTTCCATTTCTCCTGATTTACTCTTTACACTATCTACACTTTGAAACCACTTTTTCACCTCTTTTATCACATTCACACACTGTCTACATAACCATAAACCTGGTACATGCTTCCTAGTCTTATTCAAGCATTTCAAGTGGAAAATCTGATCACATATATTACATTCTACCACAGCACGTCTAATTCCTTTCTGACGACTATATATGCATTGTAAAATACAAATGCAATCCATATTATTTTCCAAGCCAACTATTCTATATTTAACTTTATACTTTCTCTCCTACTTTTTCAAACCCTTTTGCACAGAAAGATAAAAATTTTTACTTTTAAAAATGATCGATCAATAATTACATGTACCTTCGGCTTCTAAACGTTATCTTTTACCTCAAAATAACTGTTTTAAGTAGCAAATTTAAACCAACTAATCTTACATACAACTTAGTTATAGAAATCCTTACATTAACACACATTCAACAAAAAAAATTTTTTTTTTTTTAAACTGCTATATTTTTAAAATGGCATGTAGTCATCTAGCAAACTCAATATATAGTAGTACCACCAAGTGAAAACCTTTATAATCAACAGATGCAGAAAGTGTTGTGCATAAAATACCTATCTAGTGCTTATTCAACCAATATTTCCAGACTAGTTTCTAGCTTGTGGCTTTATCTGTGGGAGAATTGTTTTTGAGAACACTGTATCTAGATCTGAGTATTTAATACAACTCTCCACCAGCCACCTTTTATATATTTGGTTAATTATAAAGCAAGTAACCAATGTTGAAAACACAATAATGTTTTCAACCCAGTTTCCTTCACTTATATAGTCATATATACCTGAACTCAGTTCAGCATCTATATATTTTGGTGTTTTTGGTTTTCCAAAAACAACAGCCATCATTATTTTATGGGCAGAAGAGATATAAACCCATCAAAACATCACATCATTCCCATTGCTTAAACTGAAATTTCAGATGGTTTAGTACAGATGCCAATAGAAAGATCACTAAGAGCTCCAAATTTAAGAAATAGTGCCTAAAATTTTCCTGACAAAGACAGATTAAATTGCCATCAATTTATAATTATTATCAAAATAAAATTTAAAAAAATTGACCATGAGCATAATATAATAAGTTTTGTCTCAGAAGTGAACATTTTTATTTGAATTACGTTATCAAAAATAGGTCTTGAATACAGACATAGATACACTAAATGGGACAAAGTAAATGTCTAATACACTTTTTCATTTATTTCGTATCATATTTTAGTAACTATTAATATGAAAAATACTTTTAAGAAATCTAGCTGTGAGTTTGATAACTTATACTCCAAACTTTTACCACTAGCACACACAATATAAAGAATATATGTGTGGAATTCTGTTTTGACAGTATATTTTAGCATTATAATTTATTTAAGAATAATTTATTTTTGATACTTTTTTTAGTAAACAAATATATTTATTTGTTACTAAATACTAACTCAAAAGTCAGCACTTATAAAACATGTTTCTATAAATTTGAAAGTCTGAAATTATCAGACACGTAAATGTCTTCAAATCCAGCTTAGCAAACCAGATAGCTATATGGAACTAAATTCAGCTCAGTTTCACTATATAGCAATAGGCTCTGTGATATAGCATAACAAAAATCATCAAAGTACACTTATAATAATTAATAAAACAAGTAATAAATTTTGTAACTTGCTTTTAGGTTTGCATTTAAATGATCACTAGATGGAGCTTACCAATAGCTCAAACAAGCTTTATTTTTATAAGTGCCAACAGAGAAATAATTCAAAATCTCTATCATTAACCCTACCTGCAGACCAATTGGTTTCGAGCTTATGGCTCATCTCAGTGAAGCAGTGGGTTTATAGAAACTAGATCTAAAATACTAACCAATTGGTCCAGAGGTAAGGTTAATGATAGAGATTTTGAATTTGTTCTCTGTTGGCACTTATAAAAATAAAGCTTGTTTCAGCTATTGGTAAGCTCCATTTAGTGATTATTTAAATGCAAGCTTAAAAGCAAATTACCAAATTTATAACTTGTTATATATATATATATACATATATATATATATATATATATATATATATATATATATATATATATATATATATTGTGCCATTACAATTTAGTCACTAGTTAAATTTATAGAAATGTGCATGTAGGAAAATGTAAAACAAAAATCATCATCACATTTTTTTTATATAAAAAGGAAGCTGTAGGGCATCCAAGTTTAAACCCTACAAGATCCAGTTTTAAAAGCTTTAGACAGAAAGAGAGTGGGTCAACAATTATATTCTTTATTTGTTTGTGTGTTGATAGAAAGGTAATACACACAATTAAACTATTCAATTTTTAATTTTTCTTTAAAAAAGCAAAGTTATAACGCATACATATAGGCAATGTATGTGTAAACTATTTAATTGTTTTATAGTTCAAATATTCAACATTTTAACTTTCTTTAAAACTAACCTATGCTTGATCAATTCTATTGTCTTATTCTATACTTCTATTTTGCTTTTCTATAATTGTAATTGGGATTTAAAAGCTAAGGATTTAATTTGAAATATTAGGGTTATAATTACGAAGCTAGCAATTATATTATTTAATGTTGGTTTATGAATGATTTGAAATGATAAAGTAAGTGTGTACATTACATACAGAAATTTACATTTATTAAATATTGAAAGAAAAGGAAGGGTTAAATATGTCAAATTATTTTTTTTGTAAAATTTTATGTTAAAAGAGGAAATCTGTTGAATCAGATATCTATTTTTTTAGCAATTTTGTTTTTGTAAATGATTGTTTGTCACTTTGGGATCTTAAGCTGGGTGGGACTCTAATTTTGAAATTGTCTTATCTTAAGATCTAAAGAAAGAAGCTCAAAAATTTGAAATATTACCTAGGTGTAAGAAAAAAATGATTAAGTCTATTTTGTTTAAGACAAAAGTGTCTGGAAACCAGGTGTGTGATTTTTTTTGGGGGGGGGGTTGGTCAAAGATAGCAAGTCACACTAGCACTCTAATTGGGTGAGTTGACTCAAAAATTGGATATAAAAGCAGTCTGGAAAATCAGTTGAGATCTTTCATTCATTCATTCATTATTTGTTAGAGAGACTTTTAAAAAATTATTGAAACTAAAGCAGACAAACATTTTAGTTCTGCTAGATAATTTTTTTATGAAGTTTTGAATGCTGAAAATATAAAAAAATGATGGGGTAGAAAAAATTATATATGTGTCCCATCAAAACCTGACCATCAGGGAGCTTCAGATCATATAAAAAAGAAAAGATGTCTTGTCTAAAAAATAATATTCTACACCTTTCAACTGACCAGAGAAATAAGATGTTTTTAAATAGAAAGAAGAAAACATTCACCTGCATTCGAAGATCAGAAAGATGAATTAATCTAATAATAAATATTATCATCAAGTCCAATTAATTGTTCCAGTAACTGATTTTAAAACCCAGGAAATGTATAAATGTGAAAACAACTTTTGTATTTCATTGACTAAAAGAATCATGCTTGATAGGAAGAAAAGAAAAATTAATATAAAGATTTCCAAATTGTCCACTAAAGCAAATAACCTCAATAGGATCATCATCATCAAATAATTATACACTTTAAGAAAGAGATTGTTCCAAAGAAATGCGGAAATTGTTGCTGCCAAAGATAGATATTAAACAAGAGAAAATTGACTCATTAGAAGTTTCTACAAAGAACTGGTAGTATAAATTTTTTTTTGATATATTTTCTTTATGATATCAGAGTCTTAATAAACTTTTAGCAATAAAGTGGTATATTTTATTTAAAGAACTTTTAAAGACTATTCAGATCGATTAAAACAAGAATGTCTTACTAATAATAACTTTGAGCTTCATAAATGATCTTGAATGTATCAAAATTATTTGTTTCTTAATTTACAGTTATGAAATATTGATGTGTAAAAAATTTTTTTATATTATTATTTTGGTTTTAAATAATATTTTGCTATTATGGGACAAAACACGCACATACATAATAATATTTTTATATGTGTATAATTGAGAGTGAATGTGAAGTAATAAGTAGTATTAAAATATTAGATTATTTTGTTTCAAGTTAAAGTATACGATTTCAGAAGTAGAAGAGAGGGGGAGAAAATAATTTAAAACTTGTTTCTAAAACTTGCTCTTTCAATTCTACTAACATTTTTTTTTATTACATTCTGCTTACATGTTAGATTTATAAGGTATGTGTGCCAATGAGTGAATATTTTTTTTTATATGAAATACTTTTCTTGTGGATACAATATACTTTTGAAATACATTTACGGGAAAGGGGGAGGAATTTAAAATTTAATGTTATGATTTTAAAAGAGTCGATTATGATTATTGTTGTTATTGTTAATATAAATTTTCATGTAAATATAGAAATTTTTATGTATATGTTAGAAATGCAGTATTAAATATTAGTTTATGTTATTAAATGAGGCGTATATAGTTCATTAAGAGTAGTCTTTAGTAAGTGTGATCATTCATCATCAATGGTTGAATATTAGTTGTTTAAGATATGATTAAATATGCTAAGATTAACAATAATTATGAATTTCTTTATAAAAATTAAATTTTATGTATAGGCTTAATCCTAAAGCTGTGGTTGAAACCATTGCCATTGTTGTTATCATTATCATCATCGTCATCATCAACGTTTTAATTAATGAGCTGTTTAAATGTTTAAAGGCCATAAATAAATATTGATTTAATAATATTTAGTGATTTCTTAGTAATATTATAACCACCATTCCATCATCTATTTCATGCAAGGATGAGTGAATTGCCATCCTAAATTAATAATAATCTGAGCTAGTAAAACTTATAAAAAAAAATATTGAAACACATTCGTTATGCTAAGATCTGAGAAATGATGTGTGTCTAATGAATTCCACTTTAGTTTAAAGATGTTTTATGCTTACTTAAATATTAGTGCATACAGTGATATGGCTCTAAAAAGCAAAATCTTCCATGTTTATTAGAAATAAAGTACCAAAAGGGGATTCAAACCCAGTACCTGTGAAAGGTTATTAGATATAACCATGTCTAGATTCAAATAATCTAGTGGCGCCCTGCTAGACCATATTCACTTGGTATTTGTTTGGATATGCACTTAACATCAAACCAAGAAAAGAAAGTGGATAAAATCTACTGTTTGTATACCTGAGCAGATATTTTATTGAGTTACTAGTGTGCTCACCTCACTTGATTTCCATATACCTGAGTTATAATATTTGTTATTAATAATTTGTTTATAATTATTGATATTGTGATATCTTGATAAATCTATATGTTTCATTTAATCCAATGACCCTTAATATGATTGATAACTCAGTATGATCTTTTTGTTTAACAGCCACTACTCAGGTCTTCTTCTCATAATTTAATTTAAGCTACAATGCTTTTCCTTTATTAAGCTAAAGATTTATATTTGAATCTTTTCTTAATTATTTAATAACATTTCTTTTGAACTCCTTTAATTATGTTACAATATATATATATATATATATATATATATATATATATATATATATATATATATATATATATATTCTAATATTTCCACGGATAAAAGATGTCATATTCTTAGGATTTGAGAAAGAGAACAATCTGAGGAAGTACTTGATATTGTACTGAAACATCAGCATATAGCTTTTTCACTACACAGAATATCCTGCAAATAATATATATATATCATTATCAACCATTATCAATCCACTGCAGGATGAAGGTCTCTCCAAGTTTAATCCATCTTCTCCGATCTTTAACTTCTCTTCTCCACATCACCCCTACACATTTTCTTATTTCATCCATCCATCTTACATGTGGTCTCCTTCTGGGTCTTTTACAATCTCTTGGAATCCAGTTTAAAATTTCAATTGTCCATCTATTATCATCTCTTCTAGCAATATGTCCAGCCCAACTCCACTTCAATCTTTTAATTTTTTCAATGAGGTCAGTAACACCTGTTTGTTTTCTTACCCATACATTGCATTTTCGATCTCTTCTTGTTACTCCCAACATACATCTCTCCATACTTCTTTGAGTGGTCTGAAGTCTCTGTATTGATCTTCTATTAAGTGTCCAAGTCTCAGATCCATAAGTAAGAACTGGTAAAACACATTTGTTAAAAACCTTTCTTTTCAAACACATAGGCATATTTCCTTTTAATATCAAGTTATTTCTACCAAAAGCACTCCAACCAAGTTTAATTCTATGATTAATTTCCTCTATTATGTTTCCATCTGTATTAATAATCTGACCAAGATATTTGTAACTCTTAACTTCTTCTAATTCATCATAATCAATCTTTATTTTCATATTTTGAGCAAATCGATTAAACATTACTTTAGTCTTTTTAACATTTATCTTTAGTCCTACTTTCCTACTTTCATCTGATAACTCCTGCAACATTTCCTGCAGCTCGGAAGCATTATTTGCAAAAACAACTACATCATCTGTGAAATCTAAATGACTTAAATAATCTCCATTTACTTTCACTCCTTTAGTTTCCCATTTTAATCCACAAAATACTTCTTGCAGCACTGCTGTAAAAAGTTTTGGAGATATGGAGTCACCTTGTCTTACACCTTTCTCAATGTTGACTTTCCCAGTATCATTATGTAATCTAATTGTAATATATATATATATATATATATATATATATATATATATATATATATATATATATATATATATATATATATATATATATATTGTAATCTTCCCTACCCGTTCTTCACAACCTCTAACCTACTTTCTCCTTTACCCTCTATGCTACTAGCTTAATAATAAACAATCAAGTTTAACAACACTAAAGTATAAGACTTTTTATGGAGCTTAAAACTTATGATACATCAAAACATAAAGGTAGACTTACAATATAAAAGTTTTGGCATTGAAAAGTATATAAAATACACTCCACAATGACATTGCTATTGTAAAAAGTCTCCTACTACCATCATATTATAATCATTAAGAAAATACTCACAACAAACAATGACTAACATAATATTTCATTTAAATAATGCTTTATCTACTCTTCTATAATTTAAGAATCTCAAAATAATAACATTACAACAAAATTACATTAAATTACAAGAATTAATGCTATCTTATGGCTATCTCAGGAATCATAAGTATTCTTTTCTAAAATATAATATTACCATTACATTGATAATTAAATAATTGAATCACAAAACATATTTTATTGGGATCCAACCATTTAAATAAATTACACTGTTATAAACCTTGATTAACCTCCTATTTGAAAATTAATCCAGCCAAAATAATAAGACATGAAAATTAACGATTATTATCTACCCATTACCTTTACTTAAATAATTTAATTTATTTGCCTAAAATTTGTTATCATACTTATACTAATAATAATCATTATAGAATACTCATTTTTATTATAAAGAAAAGCTTTATTATAAAATTATTATCTACACAGCGTAACTCACTTAAATACCTTTCTTATTTACTTAATATTCACTCATTCTAATACGATCCTTCAGAATTACAAACCTTAAAATATATTTGGTCAGTAACTTGTACTCTGAAATAATATAATACTTCTAAATTTATGATATAAAATATATTTCAAAAATAGATTACAAAATCAAAATGTTATTCTTAAAACATACTATTAATTTTTATTATATGCTCTCCATTTTGTACTACTTAATAATTCTTTTCAAATAAATCTTCAAGATTCTTTTATATCTAATAAAAATATGAAGTACTACAAACTTCCTTTAATACAGTTATAATTTAAAAGCCATTGATAATTAATGTGTCAATTATAAATTCTTAAGTATAAATCTTCAGATAAAGCACGTTGTTGTCATTCTTTATGGATTTAGTTGGTGGCTGGAAGGTTGTATGGTTAGATACATTTTATGAAAGAATAAGCAAAGTCAAAATATTTTATAATTTATTCTGATAAAAAAGGGTAATATATTTTCTTTGATATAAAATAATAAGTTAAGATGGAAACCAGTAATGTAGAAGCATTCTCAGGACAAGTAGATGGTCTCTATCAAATGCTGAGAGAAGTGATGGAAAAATTTGTTAAGCTAAGAGAAAATATGAGCAGAGATATAGATAATAAAGCTGGAAATATAAGATAACATATGAGTAGAGATATAGATAATAAACTTGGAAATATAATAGAAGATATAGGTAGAGATATGAGTAGAAAAAATCAAGGCTAAGAGAAGATATGAATAATAAATTCGGTGATATGAATAATAGATTTGGTGATATAGGTAGAGAAATTAAAGAACTAAGACAAGATGTAAATATTAAAGTTGAATTATGTAAAATTGAATTGAATTCTACTTACTAATGCAATGTTTGATGAATTCAATTCAATTTGGATGCTCAATTGAAGGAATCTGATGATAAGTGTGATAGTAAGTTCAATGAATTGAGCAATCACTTAGATAGATCGCAAGAAAGGTTGGAAAGCAGGCTTAAAAACTGGAGTAGTGAAATTAAATTTTGTAAAGTTGGGAATAAAGAATTAGAAAAAAATACATGAAAATTGACAAAGCTTTACAATGATCAAGAAACTTCAAAATTTAGAAATAAATAATATTAAATTACAAATGAAAAATATGCAAAGTTGTCCAACAGTAGAATATAAAGAAGTATGGAAAAAAACATAAGGAAAATAATAAGATCAAGAATTTGCAGAAAATATATAAGGAATTCCAGTGTAGTTTAAATAGTGTGCAAGAAGAGTTCAATAACATTGAGCAAGTCTCTGTATTGCTTTTCAATTTAGTGTCCAAGTGTCAGATCCATAAGTAAGAACTGATAAAACACACTTATTAAAAACCTTCTTTTTCAAACATATAGGCACATTTCATTTTAGTATCAAGTTATTTCTACCAAAAGCACTCCATCCAAGTTTAATTCTATGATTAATTTCATCCATTATGTTTTTATCTGTATTAATAATCTGACCAAGGTATTTGTAATTGTTAACTTCTTCTAACTTATCATAACCAACCTTTATTTTTATATTTTGAGAAAATCCATTGAACATTACTTTAATCTTTTTAACATTTATCTTTAGCCCTACTTTCATTTGATAACTCCTGCAATATTTCCTGCAGCTCTAAAGCAATATTTGCAAAAACAACTATATCATCTGCAAAATCTAAATGACTTAAATAATTTTCTTTTACTTTCACTCCTTTATCTTCCTATTTTAATCCACAAAATACTTCTTGCAGCATTGCTGTAAAACGTTTTGAAGATATGGAATCACCATGTCTTACACCCATCTCAATGTTGACTTTCCTAGTATCATTATGTAATCTAATTCTTGATGCTGCATTTTTATAAATATTATTTAAAATATGACAATATCCTTGGTCTATATCTTGATAATACAATGCTTTAATCACTGAAGCAATGTTTATACAATCAAATGCCTTTTCATAATCTACAAATCCAAAGCATAATAACAATTTATATTCATTTATCCTTCCTATAACTTCTCTCAACACCTGGATATGATCTACTGTACTAAAACGATTTTTAAATCCAGCTTATTCTCTTGGTTGGTGGAAATCTAATGTTCTCTGTGGATGAGTTGTAATTTTCTTGATAAAAATTTTGTATAAAACTGATAAAAGGCTGATAGGTCTGAAATTTCTAATATCTTCTTTATCACATTTTTTAAATATTAATATTAGTACTGCATTTTTCCAATCATCTGGTACATCTTTATTATTTATATGATATATAACTTTGCTAAAAAAAATTATTTCTTCACCTGCTTCTTTCTATATATGAATTATAATTCCATCATTGCCTGGAGCCTTCCCTTTCTTCATAAATTTAATTGCATATTTCACTTCTTCATTTAAAATTCTGGGCAATTTGGCAGATGTAATGGATATAGAAGGAACTTGCTCATTATTACTATATGATTCTTGATAAAAGTTTTCTACCCAATTCATGATATCATCTCTCCTTTTAGTAATAATTCCATCTTTTTTTCTTATTGCAGATCTAAACGTCCTACTAATACCAAAATGTTCTTTTACACTCGTGACACTTTTATTCTTTTCTATAACTTTCCTTGCTAGTTCACAGTTATATTTTCTTATATCATTTTCAACTCTTTTTCACTATATATATATATATATATATATATATATATATATATATATATATATATATATATATATATATATATACCAATTTGAAAAAAAATAAGAATAGCTAGGCAGCTTATGGTTGTGTATGCCATCCTAAGTTGCACCTAACAGCTACAACTTTAAACAAAAATATCTCATTAAAGTTACCCAGCACTAATATTTCCATGTAAATAGACAGCTTTCCATAATTGCTTATTTAATACATTGTCCGTCATATTTATAAAATATTCTTTGATTTTTATTTTTAAAAAAAAAACATCACATCGTTTTCCATATGTAAAATAAAACATATTATCGAAGCCAAAATCGCTATTTTAAAGATAACCGAATGTTCAGCAAATTTGCTGGGGTAATATTTTTATTTTACATATGGAAAATTTGAAAAAAAGAAAAATCAATGGGTCATATTTTATAAATAATACAGACAATGTATTAAACATGCAATATAATTCTGTGCATATACATGAATTATGGAAAGTTGGTCCTTCACTTGGGAACATTTTTGTTCCTATGACTTTAATGAGATTTTCTTTTGTATAAATTTTAAGTACAGGGTGCTACTCAGAATGATGTACACTGCTGTAAGATGAGTATAGCTAATTATTGATATTTTTAATATTAGAATTTTAAAATATTATAGAGTTTATTCTAAAGAAGTTTGATTTTTATATTTATTTTATCTGAAACACACACATCTATCTATCTATCTATCTATCTATCTATCTATCTATCTATCTATCTATCTATCTATCTATCTATCTATCTATCTATCTATCTATCTATCTATCTATCTATCTATCTATCTATCTATCTATCTATCTATCTATCTATCTATCTATCTATCTATCTATCTATCTATCTATCTATCTATCTATCTATCTATCTATCTATCTATCTATCTATCTATCTATCTATCTATCTATCTATCTATCTATCTATCTATCTATCTATCTATCTATCTATCTATCTATCTATCTATCTATCTATCTATCTATCTATCTATCTATCTATCTATCTATCTATCTATCTATCTATCTATCTATCTATCTATCTATCTATCTATCTATCTATCTATCTATCTATCTCATGGAAGGAAACTAACTGTTACACATGGACAAATAGATTATTGTATCAATTTTTGTACACACACCCATCAGTAACAACTTTAGGACCATAAGTGAATCACTTATGCTTAAATGTTATTCTTATATAAATCAACTTTTATGAACCATTCTCAAATCAGGATTTCATCTTACTATGTGATTGATATTTTTAATTGACAAATTATTTACACAAATTTAGTGCATATATCACAGGAAAAAGAAAGTTTCTCCTTTTTAAGTACCCTGCAATTTTAACTTTTATTAGATTGAATATGTGTAAATAAATAACTTTATGACAAATATGTAATCTCATAGAAGAAAACAACATTCTGCACATGAGATAATAGGTTAAAGTAATACTATATACACTCAATATATATAAACATGAACAGCTATCTATTTTAGTATGTTTGCACATTATGTAACTGATAATTATTATCCATAATAAGATTATATAAAGGTCTCTGATTTACAATCATACAATTCATTCCATTAATTGTAACATTTAAATAAGTTATATTTTATATTGCTGGAGTATAGATACAATAATAGGGGAATTGAACTCAGACCTTCATGCTCCCCTCAGCTATGCAATATATTTCGTATAACTGATACACATGGCCACACACATGTGAAAATGATAAATAATCTCTAATGTACATATTTCATGTTGAACCAATTGATAAGAGCTGGTTCATTATGAAAGAAGTATATTGCAGATCATTTATTTTTTTGTACATGTGTGTTGTCATGTGTATCGGTTGTATGAGATAGATTGGATAGCTGAGGGATCTTGAAAGTCTGAGTTCAAATCCACTATTTTTATTTCAATAATTGATAATTTTAAATGAAAAAATATTTAAATTTTGTTAAGTGAAAACAAATATCTAGAAAAATAACTTTGTGACATTTGTTTTGGATTTTTTAGAAATACAAAACCCATTTTTGCAATATTTTAACATAATTCATTCTTTGTAATTCAGCATTAAAAAAAAAAAAAAAAACATTCCTTGATAAATTATACTTTACGTTTATTTCCAGGTATGAAAAATATTTTGCTTATATTTATTTCATTTTTTTTTCATATAGCAAATGCATTGGCCAGGAAGTAAACCTGGGATAGCTGCTTGGAAGGCAGCTATGCTAACCACTAGGCCACCAATACTTGACAATTATTTTATTTTTTACCTTTTGAATACAATTCTTACTTTTGTCTGTTACATATAATAGTGCCTTCTAGTGAAGATTATAATAATCAATAGTTGTCACTATAGTTTGTACTAGATTGCACTATTTTATGGAAATAAATGCTACTAATTTAATAGCTTGTGAAGGAAAAAAAAGGTTGGTCATGTAAATTTATCATTGTGTTTATTTTGTTTTGGTGATCAAGCTTTTTATTCAAAATTAAATTAATTTAATATTTTTCTATTATCTGAAAAAAATTCTTTTACTATTTTAGTTCATTATTACATATTTTATGTTTGTATTATACTATTCATTTTGTGACAGGCAAGACATTGGAATGCAACTCATCTGCTTCATTTGTATTTGATATATCCTTATTCTACAAATTATATGAATGTAATTTTGGATATACAATAATAAATTATATTTCATCATATTACACATAATATATTTTAAACTGATCGTATGCCACTTTCTGACTTAGATAAAAGGGTTTAGAATATACAATTGGAGACAGATACCCCATAAACAAATATATAACTTAACTACCCAATTATAAAGAAGAAAAATTCTTAAGCTCTTACTACTGAGCAACATGCAAGGCTAGAAAAAGATTTTTTTCATTGTTTCTATTTACAGATTTGTTATGCATATTTAAGTAGTTGATTAATTTAAGATTGTTTATCTTTAATTGTATATTAAAAAGCAACTCGCAGTATAATTAAATTTATTATTCCACAAATAACATTTGTTTTAAAAAAGATAACTAAAAAACAACAACAAATATTTAAATTTATTTAAGCATGATATATATATTATAACGATTCGGAGAATTACAGCTTACCATCATCTGCACTACAGGGCGCCATCTAGGCATTTGAACCTAGAAAAAATTATAAAGTAGGCAGATACGTAAGTAAAAAAAAAAAATTTTTTTTTTTATTTTAATAAATATATTTTGATATCCGGTCGTTAGCCCAAGTCACTAGGTCATGAGAATAGCAGAGATTTATATTCATAAAAAAAAATTCTTATCTAAGAATAATTATATTTCAATATTAAAAAATAAATAAAATAAGCCACTGCCAGTAATTAACATACAAAAATTTATTTACGCACATATATATATATATATATATAAGATTTAACATTATTTTTACTTTTATTTTAGATTTTTTAATTTACATTTTAAATTTTATAGTATTATTAGTTCGCACAGATTTGTTTTAAAATGTTGAGTATAGATCGGTTACATAGATTCCATGGTCAAAAACATTTCAAAATAAACATAAACAATCAAAATACAAAATCATTGATACCGTCAATTGCAGAGGGAAATTTATAAGTAATCCAATAACATTCACCATAAGATGCTTGCATTAACACCAATAACTTAAAAGACATCTGAATAAATACATTTTAGATACTCACTGTAAGGTATCAGTATTTACCTAATGTCTATATATATTTTGATCGAATATGAAAACCAAAAACGTAATCAACCGATAACGAACCCATGCAAGCATTTATACCCAACTTAAATTTAATGCATCTTTATTTAGAGTGTCAAGTATAAATAGACTACATAGATTTGCATTTGAAAAGAACATATTCAATCCTTGTTAAACCCTTAGGCCAAAGGTTCACAGTCAAACCAAACTTCAATCCATCAGATATAACAATGTGTTCAATGTAATATGAATATGGCAGCACAATTAGGTTAAGAGAAGAAACTGCTTCTTGTCAGATAAGAATATTGCATCTATCTGATGATGATAGCAATAAAAAAAAACTCCATAGGAAGGAACTGCGGTCTCTGTCTTATAATTCCTCCCATAGGCAAAATGAGTGTGTGCGGCGTATAATAGCAATTCTGCCCATAGTGAATCTCGTACTACATCTACAAATTACACCAATATATCCAATCCATTGACCTAATTCAACTACGAAATGAATAACCTAAGATTACCCTCCCCTAATATTTCTTTACAAATCTATATAGCCATTCACCCCCGACTTAAGTTTAATATTTATATAACTAGTTTAATGAAAAACAGAAATCATAATAAAACTTAAAGAACAAATAAATAAATAAATGGAAATGATTTTACAAAAGAAATACATTAAATAAAATTATAACTAATTACTAAATAATGTTGCTCAGATAGGATTCTATTTCTTAATTATTTTAAATATGGAAAGTTTTTAATTTAATGTTCATTAATTATAAAGTTTTTACAGTTTAAAACAGTTCATATTTATCTGTTGCTTGCCATTTGAACATGAATTCCCATGCCATCCTAAAAATATTGGTTTAGTTAGCCGTTGTTTTTTATTTATTTATCCAGAGGTCTTTTAGTTTAGTTGGTCCTTAATGTAGAAAAAAAAAACGATGTCATTTCTCGTTTTTTTTTTTTTAACAAAACTGAAGGGATTGAAGAGTGTGTGTCTTTTCAATCCCTTCTCATTCAACTCCACACTAACACCTATAGTCACATTGTAATAACTAATTCCCTTTTATTTTCAAACCTTTCCTTTTATAATAATTTTGTGGATTACCTCAACATTACGTCATGATGGTGAAAACCTTTTCGTTGAGGTCCGATTTCCCTATGGATTTCTTTCATTTGCTAAAAGTTTCTATTGTTTTCCTATCTGACCGATGCTTATACATTTAAATGCCCAAAGGCTAGTTTACTAATTAAAATAATCATTTCCATTTTACAAAAGATTAATTAATTTGTTTTCAAACTTAAACATATATTTTTATCTCTAAATCTTTTCTAAAAATTTAGTTTTAAACTACTCTTTTTTTAATAAAGTTTTATTTTAATAATTATTTATCTGTGCAATTTTATATATATGCGAGTTTAAGATGATTTTTTTTAATTTTCAGTTTTTAATTCTTAAGAAAGATATTTTTATTGGCAAACTTTTTTTTTATGTTTACTAATAAAAAATAATGTAATGTACGTATGTGCCCATTATTTAATCTCAAATACCCATCACCGTTTCATACTAATGGCGATATAATAAAAAAAATACTAAATAATTAATTATCACAAATCCCTTATATATATATATATATATATATATATATATATATATATACAAGGCATTGAAATCGATAAAATACAATTTATATAAGAAAATAATAAATACCTAAAACTATTTACAATGTTGTATAAAGAATGGAAGTGGTCTGAGCTTTTTTGACCCTGTAGAAATAAGTTATACTTTGTGTGATTTGATATATATATATATATATATATATATATATATATATATATATATATATATATATATATATATATATATATATATATATATTGTAGATATATATGACTCATTTCACCCACATACATATTATTTAATTAAAAAAAATTTTTTTTCTTTTCTATATATAGATTTATGTGTGTATTTATTATTATATAGTCTATATAAATACTTAATAAATAAGCAGTTGTAGAGAGAGATGGTAATAATATTTAATATTGATTTATTATATTTTTATTGAATAATGTGTTAAATTATTTAACTTTCATTTTGTTAAAATAAAGTAGATCAGAAAGAAAGCGTAAAATAAGGTGATCAGATCAAGATTAGGAGATAAAAAAAAATGTACATGTGCAAAATAGTGTGAAAGAATGAAAACATCTGTATAAACACAAAAATGCCTTTACACCTATTTCTGATAGCTATAGATTGCCAGCTTTGTTGTATTGTTCTTATCTGTATCTAAGATTATTACATTTTTAAAAAAGAGAGGTGTTTTGAGGAAATAAAAGGTGATTATTAATTTTCTTGTAAAATTGCGACAGACCATCAAACTTGAGAAGCTTTGATTTTTTGTTTCAAGATAAGAGATTTGCAGGTGGTCAGTTTCTTTGACCAAAGATTGGAAATATAAATGAATGAAATAATATTGAGAGATCACTCAGTCAGTATTATTAATCAGAGATGTAATGACTCAGTTTTTACCTTATTATTAAACAGAAATGTTTAAAAATCCCTCAGTCAGTATTATTAATCAGATATGTAATGACTCAGTTTTTATCTTATTATTAAACAGAAATGTTTAAAGATCACTCAGTCATTATTATTAAAAAGAGATGTAACAATCAGTTTGTTTTTAATGTTGGAAAAAGAAAGTGAGCAATTTGATTTTTTTTTTCACTCTTTAAAAATTGAAAAAAGGAAGGAAATGACTCTTGTTTTAAATCCAGTATAGACAAATATGTGCATCTATATAAGTAATTTCCAGAAATATTAAGATAAAGAAGAAGGAATGGAACAAAATTGAATTACTTGGAAGAAATTATTAACAATTATATAAAAAATGATATTAATAAAACTTGCTGTGCATAATACCATGAATTTGCATTGCTAAAACCATTTTTTCTGCTTCCTGGATTAATACAGAATGGGTTAAAATCATTAATCTACTGTGGACTCATATACCAATCAAATAATAACCAACAAAATGATAGAGTTTGAAGCCAACCACACACACTATATGAAATGCTTCTTTTCTGGCTCCTGGTCTATTCTAGGCTCATTACCTTTGGATGGATGGAGAAGGGGAAAGAAGAGGAAAAGAAAATGTATAAAAGCCATATATAGCCAAATTTAAAGCTGTGAATCAAATTTTTGTTAAAGTTTTGGTCAGTCATCTAAAGTGTCTAAAATAATTTTTTTAAATGGGAGAGACAAGAAAATCCACCAGTTCATACCTATCTAAAAGTATTTATAATAACTCTTTTGAAATGGTAGAATGAAGCCAATCAACAAATTCAGCATTATCAAAAGTATCAACAATAAATAATTTTAAAATTGAAGAAATAAGCAGGTCAATTAATTCATGTTTATTTTAAAGTATCTACAAGAACTTTCTTTTTTAAATGGAGCAAGGACAACCAGTCTGAAAATTCAAACTCAGGACATTTATAAGAAGTGAAAGTGATCAGGTAACTATGGACTTTCATTAACAGATCTTTTATTATTGCTTATTAAAAGTAAACCTTAATTTATTGATCAAAGTATTATTTTTTTCTTTTGATACAGAAACATTAAGGGCTTGTTTATCTATAGTTATTCTCAATATCACATACCATAACACAAATTCAGTTTAAAACCTTAAACTTAAATGTTCATTATTTTTTTTTTATTATATTGTAATATTGAAATGTTTTTTTAATTGTTCTTCAGTTGTTATGATAATGAGCAACCTATAAATATATGCATTTATAATGTTTTTTTATATATTTTATCTTCTTGCATTAAAATTGATATAATGTATTTTATTTTATTTTGCTAAAAGGTTGCACGAATATTTTTTATATATATGTAATTTATGTATTAATCTCTAATATAGGGGTATACATTTTAAACATATATGTTAACACTACCAAATGTGTGTGCATATGTAATTGCTTATACAAATACGTCAAAAGAATAGGTTATACCTAGTTAGTTTAAATATAGTAAATTATAAAGCAGGAATCACATTTGAATGGAAGTGAAATAAAACACACAAGTTACATATGAAATTTATTTTTATAATATAATAAGTTAGGAAAGTCTTAAGTAAGCATTCCATGAAATATATATTTTTTTAAATGTCATTTTAAGCCAGCTTATTTTAAAAGTATCCAAAATGATGAACTTGTATATAAAATTTTGTATTAGTTCTATATTGAATTAATGTAATAATAAGCCATTTATCTAATTAGTAAATTTGATTTTAAAGAAGGAAAGAAGAATAGTATTAATAAAATATAATTATATATCTTAATTGATTTCCGAGTTCTTATTAAAAATATTGTTGTATTTTTCTTGTCTTAATTCTATTGTTTAAATGATCATCATCATCATCACTCACAGAAATTAAGAATCATCATTCGTAAATATTGAGCAATCACTTGCTAATATTAAGCGCTCGCAAAATGTTAAGTAAACTAAAATGTTGATTTACATTTAGGTATTTAAGGGTTAAGCTTGATAATAACCAAGTTTTAATAATTATAGGTGTATAAAAAAAGCTAAAATTATGTTGTGTCCATGAATTATGATCATCCTCATCAAAGATGGATATCGTATTACTGATTAAAATGTTCAAATATACCATAGAAGAGTTATGATTGCCATCATCATCATTAATAAATTATAAGCATTAAATCTAATGTTTAGCATAATTAATATATGTAGTAAATAAAGATTTATAGAAAAATGAATATCATGCATAGAGATTCATGATGATCAGTCATCATCACTAGTATTATTAAATCCTAGTTTTAACTATCAAAAAGTATTTTAGTAAATAACTATAAACTTATATAAATGCTAGTAAATGTAATATTTAAATCTCAGTTTGAAATATGAAAATTTTTAATAAATGCATATGAGTTTATAAAGATTAATTTATTGTTGTGAGTTTATTAATAAGCTATGGCTGGTATATCATCATCACTATTATTATAATTATTATTATGATATCACTATTATTATCATTCATCATTATTATCATCATCATTATCACCTTTATATTGTGATAAATAATCTAGTTAAATGACCATCAATATTAGTAATGGTTTTCACGATGCTTGTTTAGAAGCCATTAATAAGATGATATTTGTCTGTTCATCAATATACATAAAATGAGCTAGCGATGTCTATAAGAATCTTTGATCTATAATATAAATTTTGGTAATATTCGGATCTTGCAATTTTATCTATATCGATAAAATTGCAAGAATGTCATTTTTTCATTAGTCATCCAAGTCATGTGTGATAAAAATGTACCGAATGAGTTTGAACTCAGTACACTCTAAACAGATATTTATCTAGATTTAAAACAATCTAGTGGCACTCGTGGGAAAACACATATACTTAGCTAAACTGAATAAAGAGTGATATAATCCCTTTCCAACTTCATAATATTAACTTTATATAATATATATTTTATAAGTTGTCATGAATAGCACCAGTGTGTGCATGTGACCATGAATGGTCTTATATGGTTGGAAAGAAGAATAGGAAGGATTCTTTGTTAAAAGAACCTAGTATGGGAGATAAGCATAATGCACTCCAGGATTATCAAAGTGGATAATTTTATTCAGTTGATATATTTAATATTCTTTTATTTGATGACAATGGCCAGTATGTTTTATTGTTCAAATGACATCCCCAATATTTAGATATTATTAAATCTTTAATGATGATAGTTTTAATTGTCATTGTTGTTATTTTATCCGGAGAAATGAGATAACTTATTTATTTCATTACTAATGTGACAGAATTAATGTTTAGGATAGTTGCAATCGGGCTATAATGTTATATTTAATTAATTAGAAATAGACACCCAGATAGAGCATGATATGCATATATTCTTATTTATATGTTAGCATCATCCTTATTTAATTATAAATTGTATTTTTGGCTAACACAGTGAATTCATTTCTCATTTAGTTTACTTGGTTACAAATGATGAACCACTGCAGCATATTCTTATCCTGTTTAGTGTTTAGTTATTAAATTATGGCAACTATCATTTCATCACTCATCTATTTATCTATACTGTGACAATGTTTACTTACTGTTAACAAATAACAGATTAGATAAACATATATGTTAATAATGGATCATTTTCTATCAATTTCCTATTATTTCTGTTACAAATATCTTTTTTCCATTACAATATATATATATATATATATATATATATATATATATATATATATATATATATATATATATATATATATATATATATATATATATATATATATATATATATATATATATCAGATTAGAGATCTTCAGTTATACAGGCATATACTTACTGATGACTTTAAATCCTTTTATTGATAGCAAATATAATAATAAAAACTATGCATATATTTGTACTATGAAACATTTCACTAATTTTATGTTTTCAACATGTCAGTCAATAGGTTGCATTGGCTCAGATACTATATCATACTCACCATAAGTTACCATATCTATTTCCCTTTTGCCAGAGATAAATTTCTATACATGTTATATATATATATATATATATATATATATATATATATATATATATATATATATATATATATATATATATATATATATATATATATATGTGCAGCACAATTATACATTTACTATTATTTTAAATATAAAGTTATTAGAGTACTTGCTTACAGGGAATCTATAATAGATCAATCCCTTCTTACACGCATCTTGAGGTGCAGCAGTGACAAAAAAATACTTAAAAGGATATACGGTTAAATACATTTTTAGATATTCAACATGAGATATCCTATTTACCGAATATTATAAGTGTATGTATGCACATATACATGTATATTTATATATGACAAATTTCAGGAGTGACAACAAGAGGAAAATGAATAGCAACAAAAAAAATTATAATCTCATAGCAACCTTGTTGAAAATACTAGAATTTGAAATGGAAAAATTGACTTAAAAGATTTAAGTAAAAGCTTTATCATTTATGCCCGTAATAACTGTAAATTCAATATACATATGCAAGAGACAACTCTCTTTTTAAATCATTAATAATAATAAGAAAGAAATAATAATATATTTAATCGGAAATATCAATGTTAATTATCTCAATATTAATAAAATATCCTAAAGCAAACTTATATCTGCATCTTCATTCTTTCTTCTCTGGGCTCTGAGTGGGCTTTAAGTCAACTGGCTGTGTAGTGAGGATTTCATCTATTTAGCAATGCGGCATTTGTCATCATCAGGCAGCTGGAACTGGCATGGTTACATCTTGGTGGCTTGGGACAGAAGGAGGGTGCACTGGCTGGTTGTCTACCCCACGGTCATTTTACTAGACTCACTGGTAGATTGTTTCATATATTTTCCTCTGTTTGTATATAATAATAAATTGTATCAAATGTTCATTTTTTATCTTGACTAGTTTATTAAATTCTTAAGAAATCAAGAGTTGTTAAAAGAACTATATAATGGATTTCTTAGAAAATGTCAGCAGCAGTCTAGTCCATAAATTTATCTCTAAGTTGCTAGATGATTGTAAATCTCTGGAGCCAAAGTAGTGAATGACTTGAATGCCAAAGAAAGAATGAATCTCCCAGCACTGATTAACTTATCAAAATCACCCATCAGAAACAATACAGATAGCCCTCTGAGAAGTATGAATCAGCCAATCCTTTAATTTAGATTATCACTAGATTATAACATTGCTTACAATTTTTCCAATTAAATTTACATTTTAGGGTTTGATACAATGATTGGTTTTCATCTTGAAAAACTCCAGACCACTTGCTTACAAAATCAATTCAAAAGAATTTTAAAAAAGATAAACTTACTTAATTATGGCATTATCAAACATTTTGCTTTGGATCAGATTTTTGCAATTAACATTCTTAGTTTACAGAATAAAATTAGATTTAGAAACGTAATTAAAAAATATATAATAAAAAAATATATATACAAGTATGTTGGAACAATTGCTTTAATTATTTACTTTACTAATATGTTCCAACATTTGATCCATTTGTTTAATAAATTTGATTTTTCTATTTGAATTTTTCTGAAAAAAGCAAAATACATAAAATAACATATCAAGAAAATATACAAAAATGAAAATGAAAAATACATGAGTTTATTATACATGTACAATATTTGTATGACCATTAAATGTTTGCTTTAGATTGGTGTGTGGGTATTCTGATTGCTCAGATCCAACTTCCATTATTAATATAGCGCATTTATATATTTGTTGTGGCTAATATGTACAAATCTATATATGTATCTGTTGTAATATTCTTTACAGCAAATTTTGTGCAAGGCCATTGGATAATGTAATGTACGCATGTGCCCATTACATATCAGTAAACTTGTTTAAAAAACAACAAAAAATATTTTACTTAGGGTTTAGAAATTACAGTACATGATTAACAAAATTTACAAAACATTCGGTTAGTATAAAGACTATATACCAAAAAAATGTTGACTATCATTTTCCTAAGGACCATCTATATGTCTACACTCTCCCCACAAGAATTCTATTATTTTTTTATACATTTTATTTTTACACATGGCATGACAAGCAAGTTATTTGAATTATTTATTTAAGAAAGTTGCATTGAACTAAATACATTTTAAAAAGATAATGGATTTATACGTATATTTGCAGTACAATTATAAATAATGACCAAATTATTTATGACTGATAAAAATGAAGTAAATAGGATTACATTGAAGTAAATTCCTCAATGGTACTCATCATAAGGTACCACATTTTGATCATAAACTTACATGGCTGTATGCACCTATACACGCAAAGCATAATATATATCTCAACAAACAAAAAACATATTTATTGTAACCCTTTGACTTTTTTTAACAAAAATTAGTTTTAAAATTATTTATACTTTCTCATGTTTAATATATATGTGCAATTTCTTCTGGCAATGCTTTTATAAGATTTAAAGTATACCACTTATGTAACAGATAAAAATATTTATTTTGAAAAGAAAATGTACTCAGGGCCCTGGTAGTTTATTAAAGATCGCCCCACATTGGGCACCAGTTATAACGATCCAGAGAATAGCAGCTTACTGTCATCTGCACTACAGGGCACGATCTAGGTATTTGAACCCAGAAAAATTTATAAAGTAGGCAGATACATTGGTCAAAAAAAAAACTTTTTTTTATTTTAATAATATATTTTGATATCTGGTCGTTAGCCCAAGTCACTAGCTCATTGAAATAGCAGAGATTTATATTCATAAAAAAAAATTCTTATCTAAAAATAATTATATTTCAATATTAAAAAATATGGAAAATAAGCCACTTGCCAGTAATTAACATACAAAATTTATTTACGCACATATATATATAAGATTTAACAATATTTTTACTTTTATTTTAGATTTTTTTAATTTACATTTTAAATTTTATACTATTATTAGTTCGCACAGATTTGTTTAAAAATGTTGAGTATAGATCAGTTACATAGATTCCACGGTCAAAAACATTTCAAAATAAACATAAACGATCAAAATACAAATTGATTGATACCGTCAATTGCAGAGGGAAATTTATAAGTAACTCAATAGCATTCACAATAAGATGCTTGCATTAACACCAATAACTTAAAAGACATCCGAATAAATACATTTTAGATACTCACCATAAGGTATCAGTATTTACCGAATGTCTATATATATTTTGATTGAATATGAAAACCAAACATAATCACCCGGTAACGAATCCATGCAATCGTCTATACCCAACTTAAATTTAATGCATCTTTATTTAGATTGTCGAGTATGAATAGACTACATAGATTTGCATTTGAAAAGAACATATTCAATCCGTTTAACCTTAGGCCAAAGGTTCACAGTCAAACTAAACTTCAATCCATCGGTTATATCGATGTGTTCAATGTAATACTTAATATGGCAGCACAATTAGGTTAAGAGAAGAAACTGCTTCTCATCAGATAGGAATATTACATCTATCTGACGATGAGAGCAATAAAAACAAAATCCATAGGAAGGAACTGCAGTCTCTGTCTTATAATTCTTCCCATAGGAAAAATGAGTGTGTGAGGTGTATAATAGCAATTCTGCCCCATAGCGAATCTCTCAGAACTACATCTAGTAATTACACCAATATATCCAATCCATTGACCTAATTCAACTACAAAAACAATAACCTAAGATTATCCTCCCCTACTATAGCCACAAATCTATATAGCCATTCATGCCTGACTTAAGTTTAATATTTATATAACTAGTTTAATGAAAAAACAGAAATCATAATAAAACTTAAAGAACAAATAAATAAATAAATGGAAATGATTTTACAAAAGAAATACATTAAATAAAATTATAACTAATTAATAAATAACGTTGGTCAGATAGGATTCTATTTTTTAATTATTTTAAATATGGAAAGTTTTTAATTTAATGTTCATTAATAATAAAGTTCTTATGGTTTAAAACAGTTCATCTATCTGTTGCTTGCCATTTGAAACATTAATTTCCATGTCATCTAAAAAGATTGGTTATATTAGCCGTTGTTTTTTATTTATTTATCTGGAGGTCTTCTTTTAGTTTAGTTGGTCTTTAATGTAGAAAAAAGATGTCATTTCTCCTTTTTTTAACAAACTGAAGGGATTGAAGACTGCGTCTTTTCAATCCCTTCTTTCAACCCACACTAACACATATACTCACATCATAATAACTAATTCCCTTTTATTTTCAAACCTTTCCTTTTATAATAATTTTGTGGTTTAACTCAACATTGCGTCATGATGGCGGAAAACCTTTTTGTTGAGGTCCAATTTCCCGATGGATTTCTTTCATTTGCTAAAAGTTTCTATTGTTTTCCTATCTGACCGATGCTTATACATTTAAATGCCCAAAGGCTAGTTTACTAATTAAAATAATCATTTCCATTTTACAAAAGATTAATTAATTTGTTTTCAAACTTAAACATATATTTTTATCTCTAAATCTTTCTGAAAATTTAGTTTTAACTCTACTTTTTTTAATAAAGTTTTATTTTAATAATTATTTATCTGTGCGATTTTATATATATGTGGGAGTTAAGATGATTTTTTAATTTTCAGTTTTTAATTCTAAAAAAAGAAATTTTTATTGCAAACTTTTTTTATTTTTTATGTTTACTAATAAAAAATAATGTAACATACGATAAAGCCCATTACTTTATATATATATATACTATTTAAATACAAATATGTATGTCTATTATTACAAACAATATAAACATTCTGCACATATGTGCATACTATCCTTATATCTACATAATCAAATATTTCTTTATCTAATTTAATAATTTTTATATTCTATATATTATTACAAAGCATTAATTTGTTATACGTTTAAATCGTTTTTAATGTTTAATTAAGGTTTAGTTTTTTAATTTTTATCAATTTCTTTTATTTCCTCACTAATCTATTTTTAGTAAATTATATATTTCTAATATAATTGTTTTTAAAAAGTGATCTATTTTGTGTGTGTGCATGCAATTATATAATGAATTTGTCATAACTATGTTGTTTTTTTAATTCTTAGTTTTTTTCCAAGTAATTATAAAATGTATAATTGTTATGAAATTGTTTATATTTATTTTACAAATAATAAATTGTATATTTATTATTTAGAATAAAGTTTACATATACTAAATAATATTATTAAAGTGTTTAAGGAAGTTAAAAATGGTATGATCACTAAAATCTATTTGAATCTTTGTTTCATTATTTATTTTTATTATTTTATTACATATATTTTCGTTATTTCCTTTTCCATCTGAGTAGCTAATATATTATTACGAAATTATTTATATTCTATATTTAAAACATAAATAGTTATTTTTTATTCATATTTTCTATTTTTATAAAGAACTTTTTTAATTGTTTTCATTACACAATTAATTTAGTTTTGTAGTTCTAAAATTTTAATAATTTTAGTTACAATTTTTAACAGAGCAATAATTAATCATTCAGTTTATTTTGAAGCTATGGAATTGTAAATTTTGAATTTACTATTTCTGTTAAATTCCAGTCCATTATATTTTCTAGTAAATATTTTTATATATCATCATTGTCATAACACCCTATGCAAGTGTAATTTCAT
>JAQFVV010014406.1:0-37786 GCA_028023455.1 Epiperipatus broadwayi
GTATAATTATCCAGCTGTGAGAATTACTAACAATTCTTCTTTAGTAATGGTAGCAGTGGTGCTGCCTACTGCTATGATATCTATTGTAGTCTTTAAAGTTTGGAACCTATTGCTCTTATAGTGCAATAATTCCATTGACGGTATAATTCTGTAGTTTGGAAGAGCAAACAACCATTCACTCTACGGTTGAAAATAAGCTATACACTGATGAGAATGATTGTTACTCTTACATAATTTATTGTATGTAAATAAGTCAATTATTTTATATAGCGCAATGTTTATAAACTGTAATATTTAAACAGCATTAAACTGTTGCACATGCGCTTTGGATTTTAACTATAAAATGAATAAAATTGTTCAAATATTATAATTTATTGTAGTAACTCTTTCGAAAATGTATCATAAATTTAATAAGCTCTGACATTTAGAACTACTGTATTTATATATTATCAAGTAAGTAAGAATTTTATATCATTAATATCTATCTATCTATCTATCTATCTATCTATCTATCTATCTATCCATCCATCCATCCATCCATCCATCCATCCATCCATCCATCCATCCATCCATCCATCCATCCATCCATCTATCCATCTATCTATCTATCTATCTATCTATCTATCTATCTATCTATCTATCTATCTATCTATCTATCTATCTATCTATCTGTAACACCCCATTTTTACATTTTAAACATGTAGTGTAAACACTGAACAAATCTAAGCCAAATGCTTCTAAGTGCAGTTTATCCAATCAAGTCTCTCCAGCTGGATAAAGCCCACTCAGATCTCCAAATATCACATTCTGCTGTTTGTGATGTATATTAAACAAATTTATTTTACAAACCTGTCACAAAGCCGAGCATTGTATTACCTATTACTTTGGTGCTTAAACTCATATTATTATCCAGCTACTTATTATTAAATTATATTTCATTTTAAAATAAATGTATCAATAATTATTAATTATTTTTATTATATTAGAGTAAAGAATAATTGATAATCGCTTGTTTTTATTGAAAAAATTATCCGTTACGTGTTAAAGTCTTCAGAGGAAATAGGTATTAATATTATCCCACTTTACTCCAATACAGAGTGTGCAATACAACAAAGATAAGCACCGATCACTGTCAAATTAATTTAAAATTAACCATGTTTATGAAAAGAAAGTATTTCATCAATGAACCAAAATATTTCATATAAGACGAAAAGATTGCTGCTCGTTAGATTAATTTCTTGGTCATTAATTTGTTAACACTTTATTTGAGAATTTAATTTGTCATTGACAAAGATAAACTTTTTTTGTTGTAATTAACTTCTTGACATCACAAGAATGATGCGCAATGCTTCCAAAGATAGTGCAATGAATCTGTGAGCGAACTAATTACGAGAATAATTAAGACATAAAGTAATTATTACTCATTTAGAAAAAGAAAGAAGATAAAAAGAATTAGCGTTTGCAATTAAAGTGGTAAAATATACTCATGCCGTGTAGAACTAATAAAGAATGCATAAACATTTCTAGGCAGACATCCTTTCTGTGCATATGCTGCTCTCTTCCTCTTCTATTATTTAAATAGTATCAGCAGCTTTTAAAACTTGTCTATCACATTGATGCAGTTTGAGCACAACATGTTTGCCCTGTTCTAATTAAAATCTTAAAAAGTATAATACTGGGGGGGGGGGAAGCAGTTGAAGCAGTAAGCAGTCACTAGGTGGCAATAAAATAGGTTTTCTAAGACAATCATTGCTTAGCTGATCAATTTTTGATGCCTCAGGCAAGCTTTAAAATCTGTGCATTTTAAAATTATTGAAAAGATTGATAGATATAGGAGATTTGAGCATAGATTTTCAAGCACTCTTCAACTATTCACACTATCTCATACCATTGATACCCATGATCACATACATGTAGAAAAGATTAAGAATCACCAATAAACATTTCATGCTGAACCAGCACTCATTAGTTGGTCCAGATTACCACCTCCTACACGTATATATAATCAGTGCTCAGTTTATATTAAGATAGCAAATCTTCATACTTTAATGGGCAGGCTTCAATCTACTCCAATCTCCAACTCTTCAGCCCTCCATACTATTGAAAATCTGAAGATGGAAAGCCCAAATCCTATGCTAATACCAATTTTTGTTATGTACCAAATATGTATATTGGTGATTATTTATCTTTTCTACATGGGTGTGGTCATGTGTATCAGTGGTATGAGATGGTGTGTATAGTTAAAGGATGCTTGAAAGTCTGTGTTCAAATCCCCTATATTTACAATTAAGCTCTGGGTAGATGAAAAATACCTGTATTTCAAATATTATACATTAAGTCTGCATACTGCCCATCCCTCTTCTAGATATTTAAATAAATAAGGTCTTATACATGACTTGAGGTCAACATGGACATAGCAATAATTTTGGCATCAGCATGGGATTTGGGTTTTCCATCTTCAGATTTTTAATGGTATAGACAGCTGAAGAGTTGGAGTAGATTGAAGCCTGTCCATTAAAGTATGAAGATTTGCTATTTTAATATAAATTGATTATATGTGTGTATGGGAGATGATAATATGGACCAACTTATGAGTGCTGGTTCAGCACAAAATATGCATATTGGTGATTATTTATCTTTTTTACATGTGTGTGGTCATGTGTATCGGTGATATGAGATAGTGTGGATAGTTGAAGGGTGCTTGAAAGTCTATGTTCAAATCCCCTATATTTACAATTAAGCTCTAGGTATATTGAGGATGCCTGTATTTCAAATATTGAAAAGATTTATTTAAAGTGTTCTATGGAACGAAACAACGAATGTAATTGAAAAGAATATTTATTACGATAAATGTATTTAATTAAAAAATATATATCTATGAATAAAATGTCTCATTTTAGTGACTTTATTTCAATTTGAAGCATCAGGCACTTGCTTCATCATCTCATTTATAAGATCAACCCTAAACACAATAATTAGTGTGAGCTACAAAACAAAGTCTCGATTTGGGATCCTTTGAGTACAGATAATAATTGCTTTTTTAAAAAATACATATTATTAATTAAACATTCCTTTTTTTTCATGTACCTTATGGTTTATATCAAAAAATTGATATACTGCTGCAGATTTCTCCAATATTTCTTCATAAATATCTATTACAAGACTCTGTGTTGTAGTGATTAATAAATTTATCAAACTATTTCAAATTAAGATTTTTTTTAGAATACTCTTATCTTTTGATATTTCTGATTCTTTGATATGTCCAGTTCTTTATTTAATTTTTATGACTTTTGCAATTCTTCTATGACACCAGTTTGTCCTCAAATCTTCTAATTTCTTTTCAATATACATATATTATGATTTCAAATCTTGCTTCTTTCTATATTTACAAAATTTGATTAAAAACTGAAGTAGAAACTATAATAACATTATATCAACTTTGAAGTTTGATTGCAGTTATATAAGATTGGAAACAAAACTTTTTTTTAATATATAGGTAATATGTATAATACTCATTGTATATTTGGTTTTGTACAAAAAGATAATTGCGAATCAAGTAGTCAATAAAATAAAAAACTTGATCCATTTGAATGTAGAGATATTAATATACGAAATAGTAATATTAAATAAAATTTGTTGTATAAATAATTAGTTGCACTGAAGTTCATATCAAGTTCATATAATATCTTAACATTAAGTAGAAGTTGACACAAAAGCTCCACTCCAAGTTTTTTACTTTATTCAGCTGAGAATCCATTCAGTAATCTTATAGCTTTTGAGTCTTCATCACACTACCACTTGCGCAAATGTTAGATATTGATGTTACATAAGAAACAGTAATCCCAAACATATCTCATGTGTTGAGATGAAAAGTTTTGTAGTGCAATGATAGTATATTCAATTGCCATACCTATAATCTGGGTTTGAATTTAGATCAGATAAAATTTGAATTTCTTTTAAATTTTAAACCAGAATTAGGATTTTTTTCAAGGATCTGGTCAATAACTAATCTAAATAACCATATAATATTGAGGGATGGGTTTAATAAATTGTTAACTAATTATTCTTAATTAAAATGTAAAACATGATAGAAAACTTCAAATTGTTATCTCCTGAAAATTATTATGCATAATAAATAATATTTTTTTAATAATGTGTTGAAAAGGTCTTTGTCCTAAAATAGGACATTTAAAGGCTGTTTTATCATTTATCTATCAATGAAAAATACTTAATTGTAAATTATTAGAGAAAAAAATATAGTTAGTAATAAATCTGGCTGAACGTTTTCGAGGAACCGTGCCTCATACTCATAGCCTTAGTGAAAATGTACTTGATATATGTAAATGAGAATATTCAAATGAGTTAATGTTAAGTAGCCCATTTTTTCGAAATGTCGAAGCACGTGTCTCTTCTGTTGATTGCATGGATGTCTCTGTTAGTGTAGAATGCCTCTTTTATCTTTCTCCTGTAGTCGTTTGGTTCTGAGCATAAAATAACGGGGTTAGCGGGTATGAAATTGTGCCCTGATTGTTTAGTATGTTCAAAAAATGCGGAAGATGTACTGCTGTTCGTTTGGGCTCTATTGAAGGTGTACCGATGTTGAGCCAACCTGGTGTTAATTGTGGCTTTCATTTCCCCATAATATGTGGCGTGGCATCCAGCCTGGGGGCAGGAAATGGAGAACACCACATGTGGGGTGAGTGCTGGATCAATGTAATCTTTGGAGTTATTGATCAACCTATTAGTGTTGGGTGGAGTTCTGAATATTATGCTGAATTTGTTGCTTAAGGTTTTCGTTAGTTTATTGGATATTTTAGGGATGTAGGGGACCGTTATTCTGGGTAGATTGGTGTGAGGCAATTTATCATCTATTGTGATGTTAAATTTCATGACTTTCCTCCTAATAGTTTTGTATTTGAATCCTGCTGCTAGTAGGTCTTTAATGTAATTGTTTACATTTTCCTTCCTATGTGCTTCATATTTACACAAATGATGGTTTCTAAATAGAAATGCTTTAAGACCTGCGAATTTGTGCGATGCGGGTGATTTAGAATTAGGATGGATGCAGCTTCGGATTTCAAATGGTTTAACAAACATTTTGTAATCTATTGCATGGCGGTCTCTTGACAAGGAAAGATCAAGATATTTGAGTTCGTTATTGTTTTCATATATGATAGAGAAAAATAATTTAGTTGTGCTTTGTAATTCGCGTTGTATATTTAAAGTATTATTTTTAGATGCTATAATGAAAATATCATCTACATATCGTATATATATGAAGTCTGGGTTAGTGTTGAAATATTTTGGAATAATGGATTGCTCATATTTATTTAAGTATATACTGGATAAGACACCACTGATAGGGAGGCCCATGGGCCAACCATCTTGCATTGTGTACCATTTATCTTCGAAAAGAGTGAAAATATGGGAGTCAAGCCATGTCAAGAAAGCCATAATGAATTTAATTCTCTCGTTAGGACAAGATATTCGCAGCAACTCTTCATGTATAATTTGGATGGATGCTTTTCTATTGATTGATCCATATAATTCTTTCACATCCATCGTGGCCATGACAGAGTTGTGAGAGATTTGAACGTTTTTAATTCTGGAAATGAATTGAAAAGATGAATTTATTGTGTATGAGCCAAAATTAAGGTAATCTATGATCAATTGATTAACCAATTTGGCTGTATTGAAATAGTGCACGCCAGCGAAATCCATCATTAATCTAAGCGGTTCGCCTGGTTTATGTTGTTTTGAATTGGCAAACATTCGGGGAGGTCTAGTGGCAGAAGGATAAATCCTGTAATACTCGGATTTAGTGATCCCTTTGTCCTTGAAAGTTCGAAGCACGCCATTAATAAATTTATCCCGGTCGATTTTGATGTTAAAAGTGTTATCATGTACCAACTTTAATATTTTAATTTGGTCATGCATTTTATTTTTGTAATCGGTGTTGTTTAATAAAACAAAGCGATTGCCTTTGTCTTCTTTGAGACAAATGATGTTGTGTGTTTTAAAATATTGTTTAGTATTTAACACACTTTTATTCCACGCTTCGCTCTTCCGATATCAACGAAATTGTTATTTAGTAATTTAGCTATGTCTGTGATAATAGCGTCTCTTTGTGTGTTATTAATGAGAGATGCTTCGATGTCTGCTATTAATTCGCGCTTAGGGGATGTCCAACTTCCTCCTACATATTTAGGTCCGAGCGATAATATTTTCTTGATTTCGTATGGCGGAGTAGTTGAAGTTTTATTAACGAACGCGTCTATGTTAATGCCGCGGTAGTTTTTATTTTGTTTAATAGATAAGAAATGTATTTTATTTTCAAATTTTAATATTAGAAATCTCTCAGTTTTACGCAATTTATCTTGCATCCACTGGGGGATTACGTAGTTCGTTGTCATTTTGTTCCATCTAATTGTTTGCTTTTTGAAAGCGTCACTGCATCCGTGAGTTATGTGTGCCAAAAGTTGTTTCTGCAAATCATTTCTAATTTTAACGTTATTGTAAATTGTTCTATTAATTTTCACCAAATAGGAGTTGGGTATGACGTTATAATCCTTGCATTTAGAGAAGAAAGAAAGTCTCTGTTCGTATTTAATCTTCGAAATTCCGCAGTTTAAGATTTGTTTTTCTTGACCTCTATTCATTATGTAATAAATGTGGTTTTAATTTCTCCTTATTTGTAAAAATGAAAAATACTTAATTGTAAATTATTAGAGAAAAAAATATAGTTAGTAATAAATCTGGCTGAACGTTTTCGAGGAACCGTGCCTCATACTCATAGCCTTAGTGAAAATGTACTTGATATATGTAAATGAGAATATTCAAATGAGTTACTGTTAAGTAGCCCATTTTTTCGAAATGTCGAAGCACGTGTCTCTTCTGTTGATTGCATGGATGTCTCTGTTAATGTAGAATGCCTCTTTTATCTTTCTCCTGTAGTCGTTTGGTTCTGAGCATAAAATAACGGAGTTAGCGGGTATGAAATTGTGCCCTGATTGTTTAGTATGTTCAAAAAATGCGGAAGATGTACTGCTGTTCGTTTGGGCTCTATTGAAGGTGTACCGATGTTGAGCCAACCTGGTGTTAATTGTGGCTTTCGTTTCCCCATAATATGTGGCGTGGCATCCGGCCTGGGGGCAGGAAATGGAGTACACCACATGTGGGGTGAGTGCTGGATCAATGTAATCTTTGGAGTTATTGATCAACCTATTAGTGTTGGGTGGAGTTCTGAATATTATGCTGAATTTGTTGCTTAAGGTTTTCATTAGTTTATTGGATATTTTAGGGATGTAGGGGACCGTTATTCTGGGTAGATTGGTGCGAGGCAATTTATCATCTATTGTGATGTTAAATTTCATGACTACAGGAGAAAGATAAAAGAGGCATTCTACATTAACAGAGACATCCATGCAATCAACAGAAGAGACACGTGCTTCGACATTTCGAAAAAATGGGCTACTTAACAGTAACTCATTTGAATATTCTCATTTACATATATCAAGTACATTTTCACTAAGGCTATGAGTATGAGGCACGGTTCCTCGAAAACGTTCAGCCAGATTTATTACTAACTATATTTTTTTCTCTAATAATTTACAATTAAGTATTTTTCATTTTTACAAATAAGGAGAAATTAAAACCACATTTATTATCTATCAAATGGTGAAAAAAGTACAGATCTCATATTTAACAATGTGGTGCCCTAGGCCTGTGCCTCTTTTACCCCTACAGTTGCATTAGCTTTGTCAGCTAAAATATCAAGCTAAAAGTGATTTGACTTTTAATTTAGTGTAGTTGTGTCAAATATTACTGTTATTATTAGATTATAGGACTTTAATGCTCATTATCAGTTGTATTGGTTGTTGCATAGTTATGTTTATAGCTGTTTTTTTTTTTTAGATTATAAAAAAATTTCATTATACACCTGGGTCTCTTTTTATGCGGACTTATTTAACATGATTTTGAAGTTACACGATTCGTGTTTCACTGGAAGTCGACCTCCAATAATGCGCTATTACTTTAAATAATAAATTTCATGCACTTACGTTATATTGAAAGTAATAGCACATTATTGGAATTCTACTTTCATCTTAGTAATTTCAATATTTTCAGTGCTTTATAATAGTAAGATTTTATGCAATAATAAAATTAAAATCATGATTTCCACATTTTATGTATACACACATTAAATTTTACAAGATTATAATGTAAATTTGTTCAAACATTGTGCGCGTTAATTTTGCATTTTAAATCACATTCTGTTTTTGCTTTTTAAAAAATAACGTAATCAATTATTAATCATTTAGTGTCCACAAGTTTATTTTTAAAAGGTCAGTAATAGCAGTGGGCACAATTAAAAATTAAAATCTGATTTTTAATTGTAATTAACAATTTAAAAATTACTTATGGGCGACTTGAAATTAATGTAATGTAAAACAAAATTTGATTTTTAAACGGAATTGAAAATTAAAGACAAAAATAAGAATTTAATTTTTAGTTGTTAGTTTTAATTAAATTTTTACCAGCAGTGGTGAATAAATGTCTTTTTATTATCATAAGTCTAAGTTCATAAACAATTAATAAAATCATCATCGTCATCAACTGAAAACCATTAACACAACATGAGAATGAACTTGGTGCTAGTTGTATTTTTTTTTTGTGAGAATAATTGCTGAGATATTCTTGACTTCATTTAAGTAGAAGCCAAATACATCACATCACATCACATGAGAATCTGATTTTTTACTAATTTGCAAACGAGCGTGTTTTTGGACAAATAGCGATAATAATTAAAACATGTATAAAAAAATGTAAATTACTGTACTGTAAATTATGCATAAAAATATATTATTTTGAATAAAATTAAATATTATAGTTAAAAAAAGTTTGTCTTGTATCAATTTTTTTTAAATTTGAAATTTTTTATTAGTCATACTTTATTTCTTTATTTTTTTTTTTTTTTGCACGAATTTTAAAATAATTTTATATTGGTGCTTTGCTTTTACACGAATTTTGAAAAATCACAGACCACATCCCACCTTTTTCAATGTAAGTTACGTCTATTTTTGTGCGATTTCATTTGTGCGTGTTTTCTGAGGAACCTATCTATCGCATAAAGCAAGACCCAGGTGTATTTCAGGTGAATGCACATATTTAGTTATGTCTTTGAATCTGAGTAATTTAATATATTGTTAAGACTGATATTAAAAAATATAAGTATTGAATCGGGTCAGAAAAAATCATTCTGATTAGATTTTTTAAATCTTGATTTTAATTTAGGCTGCCCTTCCACTACTGCAACAGACTGGTAATTCAAACACAGAAGTATAATTCCACAGATAGATGAAGCATCAATAGTACTTAAAAACAGACTGAGGCTATATGAAATATCACCTATGATCACATTTCCACACTATAGCACTTCTCAGCTGCTAGATTCAAACTCCTTCCATTCAAAGCACCTTATTTGTTTGAGCATTAACTCCAGGCACCAGCTAGCTACAGATTATATAGACAGCATGCCCAGATGATAGGTATACAAACCAGAGCTTGATATATCCCCAAGCTAGCTCTTTTTCTAAATTGTGAGGGAAAATCTCTGACACACTTGCCCAACACTTATTGTTAATTATAACTTAACCTACTAGTGATATAGTTATAAGAGAGAGAATTGATCAGACAACATTTAAGCAAACAAATATTTTATTTTACACACACTCATAATTATAACACAATATAATAAAAATTTACATATATGCACAAACATATTTATAATACAATATAATAAGAATTTACAAATGCAATATTAAAGATTATGTTGGCTGTAACTTAGCATTCAGTAAAGTTCTTTTATTCACATGTATGTGCAAATCTTTAGCATGGGAGACTAAGAATTATATTTACCTAGGATTTTGAACAGTGCATCACACTTTTATGGATTCAGTTCTTTGCTTGTTTTCTTACTTGTCGACTACCAACTAGTTGACTTTTGGTTTCCATTGATGGTTTCAGATTCTTGTTGATTTTCCAGTTTACAATAGGGGAGAAAGATTATTGGTAGTTCACAGATCACAAGGCAGGCAGGGGCTCCAGGTGGAGAACATTTGATGGTACTGAGGACTAGAATCAAAGGTTAACCAAACACTTTGGGTAATGTTTAGCACTGCATGCTGCTATGTCAGACTTCAATGAAGATAGGTTGATATACATACATACTGGAAATGTGGATAGCTTTTCACCATCTCTTCTTTAATTTTAATAGTACTACAGCAGTGTTGAATAATAATTTTACTACATCTGAAACCATCCAAATGGCAATTTTTTTATCTTTTGGCTCCTTAGTATTTTACATTTCTCCATCTCATTATTTTCCTTTATTACACTTAGATCAGTTTAATTTATTTTGTATTTCCTTAATTAATTTTTGCATTCTGTTTTGATCTCTTTCTTAGATTAATCTAATAATTTGATGTGTATCCATGGTCTTTTTAAATTAATCCAATTATTATTTTATCTTTTCTTTTATCAGCCAAGTAATCTTTAATGAATTATAATTTAAAAGTTTTCTTTTTTTACAAATTGTATTTTTAGTCTGATTTCATTTTTACATTTATTCATTATTATTTTTTTCTTTTTCATCCATACATTTTTCTTTTTTTTTTAATTTATAAAAAGAAAGAGCTAGTGTCAACTTTTACTTAGAATTATCCACCCCGTCCCAACTCACTCTTTAATATTAAAACTTTTTTTTATTTTTCACCAAAAAGATAATGCCATACTTTATTTTTTTCAAGTTTGCATTTTAAAAAAACCCTTTAAAACTCATATTTTTTTCTATTTTATTATTCTCACTTTTCTTTTTTTTAAATCAATTTGATCATTTATTTTGAAATAATTATATATGTAATGCAGAATAGATGTTTTTTAACCCATATATTCAATGGTGGTGCAATATATATATATATATTATAATTGGACAACACTATCAACCTTACCTGCCATACCTTGTTGTGGCACCAGATATAATGGAGGACCATACACAGATATCTCGGTCCGAAAATACACTTGAATTACCTTTATCATCTGCAACATCTCCATGCCTAATACATCTTGTGCCAGATATAATAGAACCCACTACCTCAAAGTTAATGGTGCCAGATGTACTAAGAACCACAATGTTACACCATATGATGACACAAATATGACTAAGCTAATTGGATAACTTGGATGAAACGTGTCAACCCAACCACAACAAGTCATATCCTAACTTTGTGATTTGACAATACATTTGGGTGTGTCAGATGTTACAGAATTAACAATGGCATGTAATAAAGGTAGCGCATCTCACTACCATCAGATCTGAGCCTCAAAGGATGCTAATGATGCACAATGAAATGCCTAGTTCCAAGTCACATCTACTTTTAATATACTATCCTATCATGTATTTAAAAATATTTCAATGTAACCTAGAGTCAGTGCATATTCATTACATCTCCCTTTTAAGCCCCATTATACCACGGAATTCGAACTCATGGAGTTCTTACAATCAGCTCTTATCAGGGATGGACATACTCAATTTTAACCTAAATTAGCCCTTATGTATAAGCATAGTTATAGGAAAATATTGATGATGATCAATTATTTGTTAAAGCATTACTTAATGATGATGATCATCATCAAACCTATAGTAGTGTACATTCAAATGCAATGATGATGATGAACTTCTATTGGTATAAATGCAAGTAGTGATGGTGGGATGACCAAACAGAGATCAGATGGATTTAAACAACTAATTTATTAACAACGTATATAAAAACTAGATAAATATTTACAAACAAAAAAATAATAAAAGATTAACATTTAGTTATCAAAAAATGGTTTCCTTATCATCTTGGAGACTTCATATAAGAAAACAAAACATAATAATTTGACTTATATTAAGTACAACATTATGTTCTGTAATTCATATATATATATATATATATATATATATATATATATATATATATATATATATATATATATATATATATAAAAAAATATATATATATATAAACATAACACAAAATAAAGAAAATCACACTAAGAATTCATTAATTATAAAATTACCCCATTAGAATAATTATTACAATATTTATAAGCTAGGGTAAATGTATTATCACTATAACTGTCCACTCCCATTTATCTATATGTAGTTTAAAGCTATGGTAGAAATTAATGACAGGATTAATTATATATTCAGAATAAATAAAATTACAAGTAAATATTAGTAAAATTGATTAGTGTATTATCTATCTAGTCTTGTTGTTTTAAAGTCTTGCCCTCAATATTATATATATATATATATATATAAATCTTACTTGAGATAAGGTCACCTGGATGGGTTACCTTTGACTTCTAGAGGAATCTAAAAATTTACTTTATTTATAATTATATACATATATATCTATCTATATTAATTGAAGAGAGTTCTTTTGTAAATTTACATCAACAAGAATTTCTCCATCCATTGGTTCACTTTTAAGTTGTAGCTGGTTGAATTTGGAAAAATACATTTTAAACACACAATAAAAAAGAGCAATACATAAACTTTCAATAGAAAATTACAAAATTTTGTATATATATATATATATATATATTATATATATATATATATATGATGTATATATATATATATATAATCATCCTGAATTAAGTATATGATTTCTCTTGAGTAAAGCAAGCATTCAGTCAATAAAAAAAAATGTCAATATGATAGTGTACCAGAGTTTCAAAAATAGACATTTTGATGACAGATGTTATAATTTCATATTCAAGCAGTGATGTAGAATTTAGTTAGAAACGTCCCACAGTATTTAATTTTCTACACCAAATATATCATGTTTCCTGTATTATACCATATTTTATAACTTAGCTTGATTATATATATATATATATATATATATATATATAATAGCTTTAAAAAAACAGTTACTTTTACTTTTTAGTATTCAGATTTCCTTTGCATTAATATTTCTATAATGAATTTAACTTGTAAAAAAAAAACTTAATCCCCTATTTCATTATTAAAGTTTACCTTCTGGAAACTACAAACAATTTTCCTTTACCTGCCAAACAAATTATTTTCTTCCCTTTCAAAAGAAATAAAAGCTTTACTTTTCTTGCTGTCTGTTCCCCCCCCCCCCGGTCTTCATGATCGTCTGCTTTTTTTTTTAATTGTAAAGAGAAGTGCTCTTTCATCACATGATTACTTGAAAATAAAAAAAATCACATTATAATGTATCATATTTATTATTTCAAATTCGACCAGTTATTAAAAATCTTGACCTCATATAAATCTAATCTTTATGTCTGTCTATGTCAGTCAATTAGTATTTTTTTAATTAATAAAATTAATGAAAAACAAAAATAGGAAAACAATTAATTTCTACCAATAAACGAACATATTATTTTCTATTCATATGTTTATCTACATATATATATATATATATAAATATATATTATATATATATATTATATATATATATATATATATATATATATAAACAAACAATTTATTTACTTCCTCACGATAGACAAAAAACATTAATCTCTCAAACATATCAGTGTATATGTATGTTTATGAAGGTATACATTACATTTATATAATCAAGTATGTAAGGTATTTTTTTACAATTGTGTTTGAATTCAGATATTGAAGATGACATTGGGACAGGTTTTGGATAAGCTAGTTGTAAGCCATCTCTTACAACACCCCTTTAAACAGGTAAAATTTTAACTAGCTTTCAAATTTTAGCTCTCATGCATATGACAAGTATGTTAGTTACTTTGTGTTTGGTGAAAAGTTGCTATATTAATTACCTTGCTTTCTATCATTTCTTTTCCTTTATGATTATAATTCCACAGCTGGTTCTTGGAAGTTCAAATAGTGTGCTGGATTAGAGCTTTGATGGTTTATACTTGAGGCACAACCAAAAATGTGTCTCTGTTACAGAAGGTACATGTAATCATTTATTTTCTACTCTTCTCCTTGCTCATTTGAGACTTATTGGACTTTAAAGATCTAGTCAAATATTAAAACATGTTTGCTTAAGATAGCATCTAGATATTCCCATACTTGCATTTATGCATATTTCCCCTCAGTTAGCATCTAGATATTCCCATACTTGCATTTATGCATATTTCCCCTTATCAAACTTAATATCCCTAATCCTGTACTATGTATATGCATTTATGCACATATACATTTTTATTATTATTATTATACATTGCACGTCTATTATCACAAAGTTTATCCATATTTTTAAACTTATACTCTCAGCTATGATAAAAAAAATATTTCCTCATATTATCCTACATAATTACTAACATCCAAAATAAGGTTTTAAGATTCAACTATTATATGTGCCACAAATCTCTCCTTCTTGATTTACCCAAAATGCATTGGGACTGTCTGCTTGACTATTGTATATGGTCCCTCATATGTATTGCTAAACTTATAGTATTTACCTTCCTGTGGTTTACTGGGATGTGGAGTTTTTATTAGCACTTTGTCTCTTATATGTATTGCTAAACTTATAGTATTTACCTTCTTGTGGTTTACTGGGATGTGGAGTTTTTATTAGCACTTTGTCTCCAATTTTGAATTTAAATTTGACTTTCTTATTTTTTTATTTCTATAATTGGCTTTCCTAGCAAGTTGTTCACGAGCTTGCAATATATCTTTATCTTTGTCTATGATTATTTTTGTGGCCACTGGTTTATAACTTTTAAATAGCACATGTGTCATTTGATGGAAATGTAGTCAGATTGGTGTGAATCCGGTTGACTCATTCACGCTCCAATTAATGTACTTGACTACCTGCTTTGTCTGCTTAACCCACCCCTTGTGTTCTTTCTCTAAATAGGTCCTAAACAAACATCCAAGTTCTCGCATGTCACATTCACATGGGTTTGACTGAGGATTTCTAATGGAGGTCAACACATGCTGATCCCTGATTTTCCCACCCATTTCTTCCATTCCTTAGATAGGAAAGGAGTACCATGATCTGTTAAAATGATCCCAGGCTTTCCTATCATTGGAAATTGTGTGTCCAATACTTTGATCATATGTTTAGTATTGGCTTGGGGTATTGGGTAAGCAGTGACATATTTGGAAAAGAGATCATAGGTGACTAATAAATATTTTTGCCTGTTAACTGGGGGCAATGGCCCATAATAGTCAATCACCAAGATCTCACCTGGCCTTTCTGGTATTATCAAATTTATCGAGTTGATATAATTTTGATTTACTGGCTTGGTTCTTAAACAAGTTAAACAGTCCTTAAGAGACTTCAAGGCATCCCTCTATATTTTTGGCCAGTAAAACCAATGTTGTATGGTGTAATTGAATTGCTGAAGCAGCAAACTCCATCTGACTAGATGACTGTTAGTCAGATAGCTGTGGTTCAGAAATTCGAGGCTTTTGAGATCAGTGATCACTATTACCTCTGACCCAAGTAGCGTCTGTTGAAATTTTTGGAAGGCCCACACTATTGCTAGTGCTTCCTTCTCAGTAACTGTATAATTAATCTCTGGACCTTTCATGAGCCATCTAGTAAAATAGAGGACCCCAGGTTGGCCGTTCTCCTGCATTTGGGATAATGTTACTCGCAATCTGAAACCACTACTATCTGTTTGGACAATGAATGGTTTATTAAAATCAGGGAAGACTAACATAGTTTGCTCTAAGAACCCTGTTTTAATATTCTCAAATGCTCAGTCCTGTTCTTCAGTCCATTTTCATCATCCGTCTTTTCTAATAAGTTTTAGCAATGGTTCCATGTGGTCAGCAAACTTCTGGTAGAAATGGTTGTAAAAATTACATAAACCTAAAAATGATCTAATTTGTTTCTTATTATTTGTTTTGGGAAAGTTTTGAATGGCATTGTTTTTCTCTGGATGGGGCCTTATCCCATTGCAACCAACGACATCACCTAGGAAGACTACCTGGTTAGAAACTAAGATACTCTTTTTGAAGTTGATTTTGATCCCTTTTTGTAGCACTCTTCAAAAAACATAGTGAGATGTCGAAGGTGTGCTTCAATTGTGGTTGATGCAATAATTACATCATCCAAATAAATTGTTAAGATCTGTTTAATATCAGGAGATAGGGTCTTTCCAGGGATCTAATCAGACCAGCACCACTATTGATCAATCCAAATGGCATCCTATTAAAGTGGTATGTAATACCATCATATCGGAAGGCAGTGTATTGGTGATCTTCAAAATGAAGTTCAATCTGCCAATAAGTGGAGGTCAAATCAAAGGTGGAAAATACTTCTTATTTTCAAATCTCATGAACAATTCATGAATGGGTGGTGGGATGTTCCTGTCAGAATTAGTAATTCTGTTCAGGGCCTCACATCTAAACAAAATCTCATCAAACCATCTCTCTTCTTCACTGTCACAACTGGATTATAGAACGGTGAAGAGCATTTGGAAATAATATCCCAATCCAGCATTTTATTAATCTGCTTGGATATTTCTTCTCGATACTGGTATGGAATAGGATACGGTCTGTATTGAAATGGTTGGTTATTCACTAATTTAATTGTTTGCTGGAATCCCTCTATAACTCCTGGTATCTCTGAGAAAATCAGGCTAAATTCCCATTATAACAGATCGCAATTTAAGTACATCATCGCTTCCAAGCAAGTTGGACTCTGCTAGTTTATCATTTATGAGTACTTCTGGGATACCAGGTATAATACAATCAACCTCAATTAGATCATATCTTGGAAGCAATGCCATCTTGAAGACCTCATCATTTACTCTAATTGTTTTACTGGAGAAATCAATACACAGGTGTTCATATGAAGGAATTCTGCCCCAAGAATAACATCATGGATTAAACCATAGAGTATGAAAAACACGATATAGGGTTATTTGGCCTACTTCAATCTTAACCCAGATTTGTTTCTGAGCTAACTTGACCTTTTTGCTGTTGGACATTGTAACTTGTATAGATTTCAGTGGCAAAATTTTAACATTAGGGTTTTTGGTGAGAATTTTTTGAAAAAAATTATCTGACACCACTGAAATCTGGCTACTAGAATATAATATTGCCTTAACCAGCAGACCTTCAAACAAAACCTCTATCATGGGGCAGCTTTGTAAAGCAAAGTTTGGTACTTTATCATCCCATGAACATATTATGTTAGTGATCTCTCTATAAAGAGTCATTTGCATGTTCATCATGGTATCTTTGGATCTTGAGGTGAGAAACATAACCTCAAGTACCCGGCTAGTTTGGTTGCTTTTGGTTTTTGAGTGTATGGTTACTACACCCGGGTTTTGTTGACTTCCCTGGACTACTAGGAGGACTTATTTTGCACTTTGCCATAATTAGGCCTGTCCCTTTTTGGTGACCATATATTTTGGGAACTATTTGGCCTGGCTTTACCTTTCCAGTGATTAGAATCATTGTTATTTTTCTGTTTTCGATAAAATATTGCATTTATAGCTGTATCTTCTTTTCTTTTTTCAGTTTCTCTAGTAGATAAACTAAGATTATTCATGTCGATGCTAGTTAATAACTCGGCTACCTGCTCAATATTTACCACATTTGTGCACAACAGTGATTGTTCTATTCTCAATGGAAGATTTTTTTTTACAATTCTTATAATCTCACTTTCATTGAAATGATATGTATTTAATGTACGTAACTTCGTAACCTGCCATCTAAAAAAACTTGGTTAGTGTTTCTCCAGGTACTGATCTATACTTCTCCTGAAACATTTGATACATTATGGCCTTCTTTTGGTCCCTATTCCAAAAGTTCCTGGTCAGTAACATTTTATAATCTTCAAAGGTAGATTGTGTCTGAAATAAAGATTCCCATCACATAAATGTATCTCCTTGCAGGTGGCTGTAGGCAATTATTATCTTCTCACCCTCAGACAAATTCCTATTTACAGAAAAATACAAGTTTAAACTTTGTAAAAGTTCTATTGGTGCTTCATTTGGGGCTCCTTTAAACACCTTCATCTTAATGAAATAATTAATTGCATTCATCTGTGAGGAATGTGTATGAATATTCATAATTTCTGAAGCATCCTTTTGTGGATTCATCATATATTAATCCGAATGAGTTTGATATATTTTTGGAAGAGTGTCCTCTAAATGAACATTGTGGAGGCCATCATCCTCTATAGTTAAGACATAAGATGGGAGAGTGGATTCCACATAATGGTTTCACACTCTTTGTGGATCCTTAACAGCTACTTCCAAATGATTCAAATTAACCTCCCTCTCTTCTCCATGTTTCTTAGTCTTTGTAATAGCTTCGGTTTGTTGGTAATACACGTTAGTAATCTCAGGTCCCCTTGAGATTCCCCTATTGAATGTCTTCGATTCATGGACTCATCCATTCCATCAGTTTGACCCCATACTTCAGCTGTACTCTCAGTGAGTTCATCCAATCTATTTTGGTGGATAACAGTTACAGTTTCCAAAGACATTAATTTGTTTGCATATTGGTCCAAATGTCAGTTCAATATATCTTCAATCCCATTGGGTATTTTACCTTCTTTATCTTGTATAGTCAAAAGATGAGCCAATTTGGCATGAATAGCTTGAATTTCCTCTTTGATTTCACTTTCCTGCTTTTTTTGACTCTTCTTTATATCTTCCCTGAAAGTTTTGTGGGTATTGTAAACCTCTTTAAGTTTGGTACCCAGCTGAAACACAATACTATCTGTTAAGACTGTATACCAGTCACCACACTGTATAATCCTTTCATCCATCTCTTCTCTCATTTTAACCATCCCTTGCTTTAGTTTAATGCTGTCTTTTTGTACATTTCCGAATCCTAAAGATAATTGTTCAATATTCTTAATCAGCTTTTCCTCAACTTCCTGCATTTCTGCTTTTGTTCTTGTTTCTACCTCATTCACATCACTTTTCAATTCTTCTCTCAAAAGACATACATCTCCTTTCAGTTCTGTTTCCAGCTTGTCCACAACATCCCTAGTTGCCATACTTTCTAATTTTACCTTCATATCTTCTCTCATGGCATCCACTTTATTGCTCTTACTAGCAGTTATCTTTGCCTCCATACTATTCATGTTTGATTCTAAACTAGCACTTATTCTCACTTCCATACTATTGATATCTATTTTCATACCATTGATATCAATTTTCATAATATTGATATCAGTTATCACTTCTGTTTTCATACCATCAATATCAGTTTTCATACTATTGATATCAGTTTTAGTTGCCATATTTGCCTCCAATTTGTTCATATCTGTCTTTTTACTAATGATTAACTTATTCATCATTTCTTAAAACATTGTTTGCAAGATGGAAATATTTTCAGTATCATGTACTATTTTACTTTCAGATGCTTGCATAATCTCATCAGTGGAGACTTATTGCATCTCAAAAGCTATTTGGCTTTCTTACAGTCTCTGTGATTCATTCTCATCCATCATAGACCCCCATGAGATTGGATCAATAAAGTCCTCTCCCCATCACTATTACCACTATCACTCTCTCCTCCAACAACAGTAGTGTCTAACATCTCTTCCATATTCTCCCTATTTTTACTTCTAAATACCAGTCCACTTCTAAGCAACATGTATCTAAATAATTATTCAAAATAACTTTATATTTACTAATATCAAAATACAATACTGCAGGAATCCTAACCACCCTACACCACTACCTAACTATTTACTGTCTATTTTCTTAAACTGCTGTTTAAGCTTGTTTAATTCCTCTATTTTTAATACCACATATTAATTACTCATTTATAAGTAGATCTCTATTTGTTCTCTCATCACACATTGCATTCATCATTTACTTTTAATGTTATTTACTTTTTTTAATGTGAATTTTAAATTTCCAAAAAAATAATAATTGATATATCTGTTCATCATTGTTCCTATTGAATATATACTGGTCTTGTATAACAGAGCATGCCCAATATGGATTTAAGATTTAGAGCTTAAGGTAAAATAAAAAAAAAAAACATTAAAAAATATTTTTCAAATTCAGTCTAATGGCTGAACCTTCCTTGCATCTAAACTCTGTTCAGGCCTAAATGTTTGGGTGCCAGATATAATGGGACAACTCTACCAACCTTACCCACCATACTCTGTTGCAGCACCAGGTACAATGGACGACCATACTCAGATGTCACAGTCCAAAATACACTTGAATTACCTTTATCAACTGCATCATCTCCATACCGAACACCTTTCATGCCAGTTATAACAGAACCCACTACCCCAAAATTAATGTGCCAGATGTACTTGAACCACAAGTTACATCCTATGATGACATGAATATGACTAAGTAGTTGGATAACTTGGATGAAATGTGTCAACCCAACCACAACAAGTCATATCCTAAATTTTTGATTTTACAATAATTTGGATGTGTCAGATGTTACAGAATTAGCAATGGCATGTAATAAAGAGAGCGCATCTCACTACTATCAGACCTGAGCCTTCAAATAGGATGCTAATGATGTCACAATGAAATACCTAGTTCGAAATCACATCTACTTTCAATATACTATCCTATATTCTACTTTAAAATGTTTCAATGTAACCTAGAGCAGCGCATATTCATACATCTCCCTTTTAAGCCCCATTACACCATGGAATTCGAACTCAGGGAGTTCTTACAATCAGCTCTCTTGAGATGGACCTACTCAATTTTAAATGAATTAGGCTTATGTATAAGCATAGTTATAGGAAAATACTGATGATGATCAATTATTTGTTAAAGCAATATTTAATGACGATGATTATCATCAAACCTATAATAATGTAAAAGCATCATGTGATGATGATGATGAACATCTGTTTGTATAAATGCATAGTGATGGTGGTGATGACCAAACAGAGATCAGGTGGATTTAAACAACTAATTAATTAACAACATATATAAAAACTATAAATATTTACAAACAAAAAAATAATAAAAAATTAATATTTAGATATCAAAAAATGGTTTCCTTATCATCTTGGTGACTTCATGTAAGAAAACAAAACATAATAATTTGACTTATATTATGTACAACATTATATTCTGTAATTCATTACATATATATATAAACATAACACAAAATAAAGAAAATCACACTAAAATTCATTAATCATAAAATTATCCCATTAGAATAATTATTACAATATTTATAAGCTAGGGTAAATGTATTATCATTATAAATGCCCACTACCATTTATCTATATGTAGGTTAAAGTTATGGTAGAAATTAATGACAGCTAAAGACCATTTATTCAGAAGGATTAATTATATATTCAGAATAAATAAAATTACAAGTAAAATTAATAAAATTGATTAGTGTATTATCTATCTAGTCTGGTTGTTTTAAAGTCTTGCCCTCAATATTATATTGCCCTCAATATTATATATATATATATATACAAATCTTACTTGATAAAGGTCACCTGGATGGATTATCTTTGACTTCTAGAGGAATCTAAAAATTTACTTTATTTAAAAATTATATATACATTTATCTCTATCTATATTAATTGAAGAGGGTTCTTTTGTAAATTTACATCAACAAAAATTTCTCCATCCATTGGTTCACTTTTAAGTTGTAGCTGGTTGAATTTGGAAAAATACATTTTAAACACACAATAAAAAAAAAAAAAAAACAATACATAAACTTTCAAATAAAAAATTACAAAAGTCATATATATATATATATATATATATATATATATATATATATATATATATATATATATATATATATAATCAAAACGTGAATTAAGTATATTATTTCTCTTGAGTAAAGCAAACATTCAGTCAATAAAAGAAAAATGTCACTATCCATGGCAAAGTTCCATTTCACTAACTTTATTGTTGTTATATATATATATATATATATATATATATATATATATATATATATATATATATATATATATATATATATATATATATATATATATATATATATGAAATAGCTTTCCTCATTGGATGAATCCATGGAAAAATGGTAGTGTACCAGCATTTCCAAAATAGACATTTTGATGACAGATGTTATAATTTCATAATCAAGCAGTGATGTAGAATTTAGTTAGAAACGTCCCACAGTATTTAATTTTCTACCCCAAATATATCATAATGTTTCCTGTATTATACAGTATATTATAACTTAGCTTGATTATATATATAAAATAGCCTTAAAAACAGTTACTTTTACTTTTTAGTATTCAGATTTCCTTTGCATTAATATTTCTATAATGAATTTAACTTGTAAAACAACTTAATCCCCTAGTTCATTATTAAAGTTTAACTTCTGGAAACTACAAACAATTTTCCTTTACCTGCCAAAAGAATTATTTTCTTCCCTTTCAGAAGAAATAAAAGCTTTACTTTTCTTGCTGTCTGTTTTCCCTGGTCTACTGCTTTTTTTTTTTTTTAATTGTAAAGGGAAGCACTGTTTCATCACTTGATTACTAAAAAAAAACATATTATTGCAACTTGAAAATAAAAAAAAATCACATTATAAAATATCATATTTATTATTTCAAATTCGACCAGTTATTAAAAATCTTGACCTCATATAAATCTAATCTTTATGTCTGTTTATGTCAGTCAATTAGTATTTTTTTAATTAATAAAATTAATTAATAACAAAAATAGGAAAACAATTAATTGTTACCAATAAACGAACATATTATTTTATATGCATATGTTTATCTATATATATATATATATAGATATATATATATATATATATATATATATATATATATATATATATATATATATATATATATATATATGCACCATGTAAACAAACAATTTATTTACTTACTCACGATAGACAAAAAAAAAAAAAAAAACATTAATCTCTCAAACATATCAGTGTATATGTATGTTTATGAAGGTATACATTACATTTATATAATCAAGTATGTAAAATATTTATTTTTCTTACCACTGGGTTTGAATTCAGATATTGAAGAAGACATTGGGACTGGTTTGTATAAGCTAGTTGTAAGCCATTTCTTACAATATATATATATCAGCACATCATAATTTGTAAAAAAAAAAAAAAAAATACAAATAAAAAGAAGTTTGTTTAAACTTTTTTTCCAACTCATTTGCAAAATGCAAAGTAAAAATACTATTAATATTATATACAATTATGCAATACACTGTATGTTCTATTAAATCTGTTTTTGATAGTTCTATCATATATATATATATATATATAAGACGTAATTTGTGGGTCCATCCATGTTAAAAATTTAAATATTTTTTTATACTGACATTTCAACTTGATCACACAAGTCATCTACTGGGTGATAAAAAGTAGAAAGACAGTTGTAAAGGCGCTACAATCACTGATTTGAAAAAAAAAAAAAAAAAAAAAAACGTTAAAGTTCCGCCAGTAGCAAAAATGTTAAATTTAGAAAGTTTTTTTTTTTAAAAAATCTTTCCATCCCTCTTGAATCTCATGGTGTTTATCAAAGCTCATGTGAAAATTGTAAAGCTTTCTACATAGGTATGAGTAATTATCACATCAGTGTTAGAAGAGATGAACATGATAATGCAGTTAAATAACACTCATCATCATCAGCACTCCCACTCCATACTATAAATTCAAGTCACAAAATTGATTTTTCTAGTACCAGGATCATATACAGATGTGATAATCTCTACTAGTGCAAAATCAAAAAAGGCATTGAGATACATTTAAGGCCAAATTGTATCAATAAGCGAGATGATACATGCAAATTACCTCCTATTTCGAAAGAATTTTTTAAAAAAACTTTTTTCATTTAATATTTTTTTATTGGTGGAACTTTAACATTTTTTTAAATCAGTGATTGTATCATATATGCAAACGTCTTTCTACTTTTTATCATCCAGTAAATTATATGATCATGTTGAAATGTCGGTATATAAATATTTACATTTTTAACATGGATGAACCAGCAAAATAATAAATATAATGATAATTAACTATTATATACAGTTTTTCAATCTCTAGAAGTATTTTCCATTAATTTTTTAATTCTCATTAACTGTTGTTAAATTCAAAAACCATAACAGAAGCAAGTTATCAACTCAAATCCCATAAATCCAGAATTTTAATGTTAACAGTTTGTCTCATAATTATATTTATTTTATTTCTGTTTATTAAAATTGCTCTTTGATTTTTTTTTATTATGGTTTTATATATATATATATATATATATATATATATATATATATATATATATATATATATATATATATATATATATATATATATATATATATGATTATAATAATATTAATCACTGGAGGTTTGTATTTATATATGACAGTATGCTATAGATTTAAATTGTGATAACTAAAATTGAAGAATAATATATAATTTATACAGACATATTTTAGGTTACTTAAATTGTAATCACTGAAACACAGGCTTATCATATATCTGTGTCTATATATGTAATATATTGTGGTGTATGAGCACAGACTTTCACACCACTCTATCTCATAACACTGATACACTTGAACACATATATGTTGAAAAGATAAATAATCAACAATATACATATTTCATGCTAAACCAGCAATCATCTCTTGGTCCAGACTACCATCTCCACACATATATGCTGTAAGTGCTCAGATATATATTAAAATAGCCAATCTTCATACTTTAATGTCCATGCTTCAATCTACTTTTCACTTCAACTCTTCAACTGTCCATCCAATTTAAAATCTGATGATTGCTGTTTTAGCATGAACTATGTATATTGGTGATTATTTGGTTTTTGGACATATATGTGTTCAAGTGTATCAGTGTTATGAGATAGAGTGGATATTGGTGGGTGGTGTGAATGTCTGTGCTCATATAACCCATATATTAAATATATAGACACAGGTATATAATAAGCCTGTGTTTCAGTTATTACATAGTAGAGAGGTCTGCTCATCACTTGTGTATGTATTAAATGGATTATATTATGTACATGAGGAGTCATATTGACTTTAAGTCAACCTGGGTGTGACAATAATATTAGCCTCAGGGTGGCCTTTGAGCATTCCATGATCAGATTTTCAATTGGATGGGCAACTGAAGAGTTGGAGTGAGGAGTAGATTGAAGCCTTCCCATTAAATTATGAAGATTGGCTATCTTAATATATATATATCTGAGCACCTTATAGCATATATGTGTAGAGATGATAATCTGGACCAACTGATGATTGCTGTTTTATCATGAAATACGCATATTGGTGATTATTTATATTTTCGATATATATGTGTTCAAGAATATCTGTGTTATGAGATAGAGTAGAGAGTGGTATGTGGTATGAAATTCTGTGCTGATATAACCCATATATTAAATTGTCATCATAATCAATCGAATTTATGTGCAACAAAAAAAGAAATAACAGGTAGCAAGTGATTTTTCCGGAAATGTATTTATAACAATATTAACGTATTGTTTATTTATTACAGAATCTTTAATTTGTTTTATAAGAATTGGGACTTTATTTTTTCTCCTTATATGATGATTTACTTTTTGTAAATTTAATTTATAATTCAAAAATATATAATAGATAGTGAATGTAAGGTTATATTTTAAACTAATGTTTAACGTTGAAGTAAACAACAACAACAACAACAAAAAAAAAACATTTCAAGTAAAGTCAAAGATTATTTTGTTCATTATATTTTTTCTCAAAATGTGAGCTAGTAATTTTACTTAGATTAAATAACCAGGAGGATATATGATTTGATTGTTTTTAAGTTCATTTCTTCAACTTGGAAATTTAGACAAACCTTTAAAAATTTGTATATCTTCAAATAAAATGAAATTATTAATAACATATAAAAACATGTTAGCATATATATGTATCATCTTCACATCATCAAATATTAATATTATTTTTTAAAAAGAAAAGCATTTTTCTTATTTCTGTACAAATAAATATTTAATTTAAAAGTTGCAGTTTTCTGAAATTCAATATATTGTAAGTTCTAGTCAACAATTTTTGTTACATCAGCTATTCTTTATATTTTTATCTTTAAAAGTATCTTTATTTATTTCTAAAAACAATTTTACAGTTTTTTTTTTTCATAGATTTGTTCCTTTTTTAAATAATGCATTCCATTCATTTATCAATAAATGACCTCTTCTTTACATTTAACTTTAGCCATGTTAAAAATTTTGACCATTATTTTGATTCTTTAACACTATTTTACAACTTTTATTGACCTATTGTGTAGCAAAAAATAATCAAATAAAATTGTAGATACAATTATGATTAAAAAACCAAAATTAATGTTTTCAAACCAATTATCATTTTATTTATTTCTTCTTCATTTTGTATGCATGATGTTTTCACAGAGTAAAATTAACATTAAAATAACTTAAATTTGCATTTTATATTCTTGTCATCAATCTTTTAATAATTTTGTCATTTTTATGAGTTTTTTTTATAGTGATAAAGACGTAAGAGTGAGAACTAAATGTTAATGGATCACATTTTTTTTCTGAGTATGGTAAAACATTATTATTTTGATTATTTGAATAAAACTCCCATTTAGATCCTGATTTTCCCAAGCAACATTATTAGTAAAAAGTCATTCATAGTCTCGTTTTTGCTAATTATTCATTTCAGTGCATAAAAAAAAAACAATTAATAAAAATTAAGTTTATTATATTATCAACATTTATCAGAACTTTTTAATTTTAAGTATTTATATTATTTTCTTAAATTGGCAAACAATTTAATGAAAAAAAATATATCACCTATTTTATAGATATGCAATTCTAAGAAATTGAAACTTTAAAAAAAAAATTCACAACTAAACAGAGAACACATGTGAGATAGATGAATGAAATAAGAAAGTGTGCACAGATGATGTGGAGAATAGAGGTTTGATCAGAGAATATAGATTATACTTGGAGAGACCTTCATCTTACAGTGGATTGAACGTGGAGAGACCTTCATTTTGCAGTATTGTGATAATGATTGACAATGATGATGATAATGAATATATACAACATGTATATAAAGAAAAACTTGTTTAATGACAAATTTATTTTAAACTATTAAATAAGCTTTTCTTAGTATATATGTTGTATGTTTTATTTATATTAAAATATTTAGAACATATAAGCCTAATAAGAAAATTTACATTGACATTATTGCAAGTTTAAACCAACAACTTACATAACATTCACTTATTATTGATGGCTTTTGTTCCAACTGGAGGAAATCCAGATTATTTATACAACTTGTATATTAAAAATATAAAGAATATAAACTTTTAAAATTAGAATTTATTATTTTTTTGTAATGCATCCATATAAGATTTTATTAATATTCAATCATAAGAAACATTTAATCTATATGTTGTTGTTTAATATAAATCACTATTTTTAAGCAGTCGAGTGTCACAGAAAAACAAGACACACAGAATTGAATGATTATGATCAGTGAGGAACATGTAACATTTGAGCAGAAACGACATGTTTTGATTCAAAAGTCTTTTGACAATAATTCATTTTATCACTGCATTGAAATACTTAAAATGGTATAGTTAAATTGCTTTAAAAGACATATATTTATTTTTGAAGTACTACACAGGCAGTGAAATAGTATCAATTTGACAAATATATATATCTACATCTGGTGTCTCAATAAAAATTGCAAATTATTTGTAAATAGAGTTAAATCTCTTTATATGATTACTATTTTATTCATTTACTTACATCTTTCAATAATATTTTGAATCTGAATTCGGTATCAATGAAATAGTATTATTTTCTTTTCATGGTTCTCTTGCAACTTAAATTTTCATTTTAGCATATATATTATTAAACAATCTGAATCCTGGTATAGAAATTTTATTTTGTAAGCGACATGAAATTACATTTTTTGAAGAGGTAAACCGGACATCACATAGTGGTACAGAGACATGAGACTCAAATTAGGACTGTTGAGAATGAATCCCTGAATAAGATGACTTAAAATAATACATAATTATATAAACCTTTTTATATTTTAAAAACTAACCAAAATAAAGATTTGAACTCTGGATAAGATTAAAAGATACTTTAATTTAATATCATAAAAAAAAAAAAAAAATGTTCTAAACTTATATTATTTAGATAGTTCATGCAAGAATAGTTTCATTATGCTTACATCTGTGATTATTATGGGATGTGTTCTTATACGTATATAGCATGGTTTATTTATATGCCAATGTTTAAAAAGAAAAAGTTACATAATGTGTTTAGGAAGAGAAATGCGATTTTGGTTAAATAATGACCTAGACAAAAGAATTCACAAGAGAGACACTCTAGTGTTTGAATATATTAACATAATGCATTTAAGAAATTGAGATCGATGCCACTTCAATCACACAAAAAACTACATGTATATTACTGTGATGGGATGTAAATTGGTCTCTGTCATTCGCTATAGTTATCAATTATTGAACAATAAAGTTATCAAACAAACTTTATATTTTAATTCTTGAATTAAAATATAATAAGGAAAATTCATTTATGCACATGGGAGTCACTCAATAAAGGGAAATAGCTTAAAACAAGCTTTTCATGACATTCTACATTTAAATACAACAGTAAATAACAAAATAGTTTAGTTATATTACACTGTTAAAGCTTATAGATTAGTTTTAGATATGATTCTAAAATACTATAATGAATGATAGTGCAATCATGAGTCAGCATGATATAAGATTTGGTCCATTTTTGCTGAGAGACGCTTTATCATTTAAATGGTAAATGACAAATGGTATGCCCTTTCTTCTGCTGAGCCATACCTGTAGAAAAGGAAGGTAGGGAGATGCACTTGTATTTGTAGGGTATCAATGCAGAGCTTCTGCTACTCTTTTCAAAGGTGTCCTAAGGCACTTCCAATACCAGCTAAAACATATATAAAAGAGAAATGGGGGATTCAAAGTTTCCTAATGATCCTCAAGTTATGATAAAGCAATTAATGATGCTGGCTGACTTATGCTAGCAATGCTATGCAAATATGTTGCATCCTTTAATGACATCAAAATAACTAATGGTCTAAATATAAAATTTTAATTGGGTGTAATGGCATAACTTTTATACTAAAATAAATTATATAACTATAATCTAAATCTAGATAAATGTCTTAATGACATACAATTACATCTCCCTTCATTAAATGGGTCCCACATGCATTTGGAATGAATAAGCATTATTTAATACTAGGAATGCTAAAGGTGCTACATATAAATTATTATTACATTAAAAAAACAATGGTCATTATTATTGAAAATATCTTAACTGAAATTTAAGCAATAGCATTCTTGAATAATATTAAATTTATAATCAATAAAAGTATACTCATGGCAGTATTAGAATAATAATCAGCCTATAAACAGAAATATTATTTAACTAGTTTCCATCCAAGTGAGCAATGTCTTTAAAACAAATAATTTAAAGTAATTAAAATATCCCTGAAGCGTTGGGGATTTAAAACACTAATCTAAAATAGTGGCTCACGGAGTTGGATTGATTTGGCATATAAATTACATATAAAATAGAAATCAAATAATTATAATAGTAAAATTTTCCACAATAAATACAATGTAAGATTTAAACTTAAATAGATGTAAGCATTTAAATATATATGTTTGCTAGGATTATACAGAGGTTTTTACAGGTAGAGATTAAATATAATTATAAAAAAACAATTAGTATTTACAGGTGAGCATAGACAACTTTAAATAGCTATTGGACTGTTACCTTGGCATACTTGGGGTGAATGGTTAACTGATTCATTTTCTGAACTTCAGTTACAGGAATCAGATTGGTGGTGAGCAATCTCAGTCACTACTGCTGTTTCATCGGTGGCAGCCTTCTTCCATGGCAGGAGTTTCGTGGAAGCATACTAGAGGCAGCCCCAAGAGACACAAGGAAATACTGTTTGGTTACTTACACTATAGACATTCTAAAAACTAAAAGTGCAAAGAGAGTAAAAGCAAACACTATAAAATTGTAAAACTGTCAGACTAAGATTTTAAGACTAAGACTGTCAGACTAAGACCAAGACTAAGACTGTTCTTAATCTCTAATCTTTTCTATTTACACCTAATGATTTGGTTCATTTGCCCAGAAGCTGATGAGGCAATTACTAAATTTCTGAGCAAATTACTGTTCATTTTAAGTAAAAGTAAGATATAAAAAGATAAAGGTTCAAAGCACTAACACCTGAAAAAAGGGGGGAAATATTACTATTGAAAACATATGCTAAACACTTATCTATATGTTATTGTTAATAGTGGAATCAGTTTGGAAATGTATAAATAAAGTTTGAATTTTTCTAAAAAAAAACATTGGACAATTCAATTAAATGATGGAAATAGTTCAACTTATAAGAACAATTAAAACGTCATCAGTAATCACTAGTCAAATATTACTATTAATATTGTTGATATTGTTTTTACTATAAAAAGTTTTTTGGTAATCCTGATTAATTAACTTTAACCATTTTACATTAATCACACTATTTGTTAATTTGTTGTAAATTCATAAAAAAAAAAAAAATCATTACTTCTGACTTCTGCATTTTTGAAATGATTAAATTTAAAAAAATAATAATAATAAGAGCAGTACAACAAACAATTACATTCCTTAAGACTTGATATTTTTTTTACAACACATGTATAAAATAAAAAAAAATTAAAATTACTGAATTTTATTTGTTTATTTTTTATTGCTAACACGTTTTTAGAATATTAATTATGCATTTTTATATTAGAAATTATAAAGATAAAAAAATGAAATAAAATAAAACATTCTAACAAAAATTTAAATTTACATTTAATAATTTATTAATAAAATAAAATTGCTTTTTTTTCTTAAAATATGTTTAACAATAAATATTAAATATAAAGCAATGACCATGGTAGATTGATTCTTTTACTATAATGGCAATGCATGTTAATTGTAGAGACATTCCAACAATGTGGATTATAAACCAATAAAAATTCAACTTAAAAAAAGAGAAATATTTTTAAATCTCTTGAGAAATAGTATTTTTCACTTTATGCAAAAAATCCCTTTTTAACATACTAGCGATGATAACAGTTGCATATTTCAGCCTCATATTATTTTACTCTACAGAGTTTATTAACTACATTTATATACCAAGCAGAAAACTTCATTGATGCAAATGTATGACAGAAATCTCAGTTAGATGTTTAAAGAATTACTTATGACAATGGACTAGAAATACACACTATATATCACATCCAGAACACACAAAAAAATTTGATCTTGTTGTCTGCTAAGACCTTCCAGAATCTGACCAACTACTTCCAAATCTAATAAAATGGGAACAACTTTTAAAACTTCTATTATCTATTCAAAAACCTCACTTTTGTTCTCCTAAAAATAAATACAGTGGAATACACTCTTTGCTCTATTCATCCCAACTTAATATGAAGAAAAATTTATATTAAACATTATTAACAAACAACTGATGCAAATTCAAATTCTGGACACTAGAACCAAAATATTTAAATTTCGTAATAAAACTAAATTTAGAATCCATGTCCACATTACATTTCTACAGATTAAAAAAAAGGACACATGAATTCTGATTCTCAGTGCACTCTTTCTTACAAAAAGATTGAAACATAATCAAACATCTTTGTTTAATGACAGGATGTTGACAAAATCAGAATGACATTCCAGTGATATTCAACAATATAAATTATTTGCCAAACACCAGCTTATTCGTTATTTTTCTGTATGATTTACTAGCTGCACATTTGTATTAATAATCATAGAATATACCCAAATACTTTTATTAACAAAATAGAAATGATATATCAAAAGAATAATAACAAATTGATGAACAAGACAAACATACAAATATATTGGCCTCACTGCACTTATGATTAAACCTTTAAGAAGATGCAATGATCTCTGAAAGAATATAAATAATCAAAAATATTGTAGAACAATCACAACTACCAATTTCAGTTTTCACATAACTCTTATTTAATGCTAAAATGATTGAACTATATGAAGTATATTTTTATTTTCTTTATTTTCTACTTATTTTATGATTCATGTTGTTTATAATATTAATCTAATGCTATCACTTGGTCCTCTTTGTTTATTTTTATGTGGATAAATCTACAAATGTAACCAAGGTTATATATAATAATATTCTTTGAAAGAGTTTTATATATATATATTATATATATATATATATATATATATATATATATATATATATATATATATATATATATATATATATATATATAAATGAAGTAACTAAATAAAACTATGAAATGTAAAGAAAAACAAGAGCACAGATGTAAGCAAAACAATTTAGTGTTGAGATAAAAGTTATTATAAAATAAAAAAAATACTATTCTAAACAAAATAAAAATGAAAATTTCTTTAAAAAAAAGTATTTAAAAAGATTTGAAAATAAATCAGGACTTTCATTTAAGTTTATAATCACTAGAACTGTACTCTATTACAAGTAAAAATTTAAATGTAAGGGAAATAATATTCAGAATATGACAAAAAATTATAAACATAATATAAAAACGGAAAATATTGTGGGAAAAAATCTTTCACAAGACATCTTAATAATAATAACAATAAAATTAGTAGTAGTAGTAGTAATAGTAGTAGTAGTAGTAGTAGTAGTAATAGTAGTAATAGTAGTAGTAGTAATAGTAGTAATAGTAGTAGTAGTAGTAGTAGTAGTAATAATAATAATAATAATAATAATAATAATAATAATAATAATAATAATAATAATAATAATAATAATAATAATAATAATAATAATAATAATAATAATAATAATAATAATAATAATAATAATAATAATAATAATAATAATAATAATAATAATAATAATAATAATAATAATAATAATAATAATAATAATAATAATAATAATAATAATAATAATAATAATTATAGGTTAATGCTGAAGAAAAAATGATATTCATAATAAAATAAATAAATAAAACATATTAGAAAGTATGTAAAGAACAATTTTCTATTATTTACATTTAAACTATTCTCGGTTATTATTACCAATTATTTATTGAAAAATTTGTTAGAAACTATGTTAATAACAATTTTTGATGGTTTCCATCTAAAATATTATCGATTAGTATTACCGATTATTTATTGAGAAATTTGGATTTAAACCAAACAAAAATTGAAGTTAGATTTGAGGTGTTATAGCGTAGCATTACATTTATATAAAAGTTAAAAAAGAAATTATGATTTTATCACATATGTTTAAATATTGTTTTTAAAATGTCATGGTATATATTTGAAATATGGATAGTTTTAAATAATATTTTATTGAATCCAATATATATGTTTAAATTATATGCTGATCTTACATCATATTAAAACACATAAAAAGATATGATTTGCCACCTCAAAAAGAAATAAAAAAGCTAAAATGAAATATTTTTATGGTGTAGAAATTTTTCTGTAGTAATTATTCATTTAGAAAATTAAACATATTATAAAAGATCTAACAATAAAGCTAATATACAGTAAATATTAAGACAACTAAATTACTGTTTAATGTTATCAACAATTAAATCAGCACAAAATATAATCAAGTTTCATGTATGTTTTATCTGAATTAATCTCATCCAAATGCCTACAATTATTAAATATCAAAGATCATTGTCAGTAATTTATTTCTGGGATATTTTTTAAATATATGATTAATAAGTAATGTGAAATGAGTTTTATTTTGTATTTAAATAATAGATAAAAAGGTGTGAAAAAGTGGAAGGCTAAGCCTATATTTAATGATAAAATATCAGAGTAAAGGAAATTTAATAATGTTAGAATTGAAGAGTGAGGGTGGACAAAAAGACTAACTACCTAAATACATTTGCTGTAACTCAAAATAAATATTGGTATAATTAATTTATTATTGAATTTTTTACTTAATCATCTTGGAGTAATGTAATGATGAGGATTTATATTTATTGATGATGATAGTAGATTTAACTTTTTTGGTTTAATTAATACTACTTTTCAATTTTGTCATTAATTTTAACATCTGTTTGGTGATTTATTTATATTATTTTTAATTTGATTGCTATTTAGGTTTATGAACTTTGTAATGATTTCTATTTGCTTATCACTTTTTCAAACACTAGAAGTTACTGAAAATTATATTTCTTTTTTTTTTCATATATATTATTTGTCTTAATATTAAGTTACCAAAACTTCTCAGACATATTAAATTTTATACCTATAATTATTTAAAGGGGGGTCTTTATGTGAAGATTTATCATAGTGGTCATCATCAATTTGTATCCCTCTATTTTGATTTAAAACCAATCAATCACTATAACAATCATATTTTTTTTAAATTTTGGTGACGATTTCGAAAATAGCAAACATCTTGTAAGACGAATGATGTCATCCAAAAGAAAAATGGCCACATTCCTGCTAAAATTGTATAATCCAGAGTTTATTTAATTTTCATTCAGTGTTTTTGCTTCATAATCATATTTATAAAGTAAAGTTTAATTATTGCAAAAGTAAAATAAGAAGTGTTTCATTCCATAAAATAAAAATTCAAAAGTCTATTTTAATGACATAATGTGTACATTATTTTAAAACTGTATGTTATTCATTTTTATAGATTAATATTCTCTTTAACAGTATTTTGTTTGTGGCAAAATTAAAATCATCATATCATAATTGTAAAATGTTGTTATGATATATGGCATTATATAATCACTAACAATAAGTATAACATATTATTTACTGTACATTATTTGCTTAATTTTAAGTCATGATATCATAATTAGTTTTTGAGATAGACAAATCAAAACAAGGCATTATTGAAAATGAAAAAAAAAAAATACAGTGTAAAAAAAAGAAATACAAATTTCATTCAACATAAAACCAAAATTAAATTTTAGTCATATACTATACAATTATTACCTCATTTTAAATTGTATACTATTTACCTAAAATAATCTGTCAACTAATTTTGAATTAAAACTATTCAGTCCTATTAAAACTGGTCTTATTGATAATATAAGGTGTTTTCAGTAAAAAAATAGGTGGGAAGGGTGAAGAAATGACTTTATGAATTATGTTATAAACAATATGCATTATGTGATCAAAAATTGTTAATCTAAGTTAAAAATAATTTAAATTTCCAGATTTTAAATCATAATCTCGTAATTTGTTTCAAACATATGCAAGATAATGACAATTTATAGTAAACTTAAAAAAAATATAGTAACAAAAGAAAATGTAAATTTCATGTAGCATGAAAAATAAAATAAATGTTGGTTGTATTCTTAATAATTAATTTTAATTTGTGTATTCTTATGAGTTAGTAAAAACATTGAGTCCATCAATTTTAAATTAAGCCATATTTTCAATAAAAATGGGGAGAGGAAAAATATTTATGCATTTAGAAATAAATTGTATATGACAGAAATGCATTACAATTAATTTTTATTTAAATGTTCCATATTTCTGCCTTTATAGCATATGGTATTATTCAAAAAAAAATTACAAGATCATTTAAAAAATGTGGTTACTGTGTGCAATAAAAGGTGATATATCATGCCATAAAAAGACCATGTGGTGTTTTTATGTATTTAAAGTGTTGTTTATTTAAATTTGAATAATACATACTATAAAAAAAAAACATTTATTATAATATATTAACGCAGAATGCATTAAATATATATATTTTTCTTTTTAATATGTTAGAATTTTTATTTTGTTCAAAGTTTAATCATGTGTTGAGATTGTGGTAATGGACAACACTATAATATGTTTACCCTTTCACTGTTGATAAATAACAACTCTTTATGCTCACAACAATATAGTTAATGAAATATTATTAAGCACTGCTTTTTTAATTTTGAATAATTTTACATAAATGATATACGACTATGAATTTTAAATAATTGAAATTTCAGCTTGGGTTATTTTTTTTTTTTTTTGGGAGGGAGGAAGGATGGTGAACAGTATTGCAGGGCAACCCAAATAACTGCAAACTTATTCTTCCTCTCTTTTTATCAATCTATTTTTCTGTGCATTTGTTTGCATAGTAAAACTAAATATATTTTTTTTGTGCTATTAATTTTTTTAAAAGTTACAGCTACACATATTTTCAACTGGAATGTTAGCAGCAACTAATACCACTAAACACATAATTTCTTCAATCTATGGACCAAAGAAATATCACAATCTTAAAAATATACTGAGTTCAATAATTATTACATTATTTTGTTGACACTGGATAAAGATGACAATAAGAAATTGATGATGACATGACTAAAGAGCTTTAGCAATCACATCACATATAAAAAAATAACTAATAATCAATTAATGCAATTGGATGAAAAAACCATGAAGACAAAAAAATCAACAATTCTGTACAAAGCACATGACATAAGAAACATAACTAAATGCTGTCACATCTTAGCCACATCATCATTTTTAAATAATTTGATCCTGTAATGTTTCATTAAATCTAAAAATACTTTAAATCAAGAAAATGAGATTGTATAATATATGAAATGTAAATCCAATATTCAAATCAGCTATATATTTTTTATCTTTTCTCTAAAGATTTTCAGCAATCAACAATACTTTCTCCAAAAATCAAGATCATCAAAAGATTTAGAAGACTAAGTTATATCCTTGAATCAGCAACTGAATACTCAGAAAACTATTGATGATAAATCCTGAATGGACAGATTATAAGAGAAAAAATTTTTTTAGCTATGTGTTAGCTACAAATTGCATTTTCTTGCATGTATCATATTTTTAGTATAACCTTGGATAATACACACATAGCACCAGTTTACACATACATATATTGTACATTAAGGGTTTTTTTTAAATTGTTACATATACTAGATTAGGTTGTTTGTTAATGACATTTATGGTATGATTATCCGTATATATATATATATATATATATATATATATATATATATATATATATATATATATATATATATATATATATATATATATATATATATATATATATATATAGCATAAAACTAAACTAATCAATATTTAATTAAAATTACCTCAAATCCATCAAATCCAACCAGACCAGCATAAAAATAATATTAAAACACAACCTAAGGTTTCACTGCTACAAGAAGACTTCTCAAGTGTAAAGAACTACAAAAACTACACAATATATATAATATTAAACATTACCCACAAATTCATTCACTTCCCATCCACCCTTAATATGAAAAGAACTCTTAAATAAGTAAATTGCTTCAGAATAATAAATTTTCAATAATAAAAATTCTTTACTTCTTCTTTTGATTTTATTTCTTTGCTATTTAAATTGTCTTCTTATAAAATTGTATGTAGAAATAGGAAATTGGTTGGAAATAAGAAAATTGCTTGGAAAAGTGGTGTTACATTGAATATTTTATTACATAATACAAAATAAATTTTTGATAGAAAGACTATTCCTGGTGTAGTATATTTTATCCCTTGTTTATTTAGTAAGAAGGTTTACATAGATCAGAGAAGTTTGAGTTTAAATGAAAGAATAAAAATTCATAAAAGTAGAGATAAAAAATAGATATCTTAGTTCTGCTTTGTATGTCCATGAAAAAGATACAGGTCCACACTATTGGTTTTGATGAAGCAAAGGTTGTCTTCTTTGAGAGAAAATGAAATCAAAAGAAGAATTTAAGAATCTTTATTAT